>MU855391.1:45819-77182 GCA_033296695.1 Staphylotrichum tortipilum | reverse complement strand
CCCCCCCAGTACCTGGCGTTTGAGGGTTGGTTCGTTCTCTGTTATTATTATTGATCCCCTTGTTCTTGAGCGAGGGGGCCGTCGGGGGGCGGTTCGGTTCGGGGGTTTTGGGTTGAGGGTTGGCTGCAAGGGAAGGGGGAGGGGAGGGGGCTTGAGGGTTTGGTTATGGCCACGCGACGCAGAAACGCCCTGGAAGTTTTGGAAGGCGCGCGGAACGGAACGAAGCTTCAGGGTTGTTGAGATCAACAATCGTTCCAGGACGAGGAGCCTCACGCGCGCATGGAACGACACATTGTCTGGAAACAGCAGGCCGGCCGCAGGGGGAGGGGTGGTCCCCCCCGAGGCTCGTCTCTGATGGATATTATATAGATGGATACTTGATAACTGTGTTAGGTCGGTTTGGTTGGGTTAGGTAGGTAGTATCCAGAGTTTTCTTGTGTTGTCTGTCTGCCGCGAGTTGCAACCCTGGCTGTCAAGAAAACCCGGTTCACTCTCTGCTGTGCCGTCACTCCCGTCCCCATCCTCGGCGCGGAATGGCACTTGGACGACTGAGATCTTGCAGCCATCGCCTGCCAGTTTCACCCCTCCCCTCACCACACCCCCTCGCTCCCCTCCCACCCCCGATCATCCACCCTCCCGCTCGCAGTCCCTCTCCCGACCCGAACCACGCACGGCACATTGTGGTTACGGCACTACAGACCGACAGAGTTAGAGGATGGAACAGGTCTGCGGGTTTTGCAAGCACAGACGGCTGGGAGTGGGCGTCCGTGCTCGTGCATTTCGGTCCGGTTCTGATGGGCGATGGTGCCTGTCTGTCAGTCGAGGTGGCTTGGGATGCTCTGCTTGGCCGCCTGGTTCTGCTGCTGCCTGCGAACGAACACAAAATGCGCGGTGTGTGTGGCGGGTGTGGAAAATGCCGTCCTAATGTCGAGTTGGTTGCCTACCACCAACTGATGATGAATTGTTGCTTGAGTGGGCTGGTGCGCACGCAGCTGCAGAGGCCTTGCCTCCTCGCCTTCTCCGCCTCCATGATACTGCCGCCGCTCATGCATCGCCTGCAAATGAAGAAGCCCTCCAGGCAGTCAGAGGGAAAGCAAATGGGGGGTGCTGCAGGCGAGGCAGGCCAGGAACCCACATGACGGTTTCCGAACGACCCCACTGAACACCCCACATGCAGCAAAGCAAAGCAACAGCACCAGCGCTGTTCACCAGCAGAAGAGCTTCGCAGCAGCAAAGTTGCAACGCATGGGTCTCTGGTCTTGGACAGATGAACCTCGACGCGGGCCGCGCATAGTTGGAGCTTGGCCCAGTGTGGCCTGGCGTGGTCCGGCTGGAGCGAGCCTGTCCTGCCCCATTCCATTCCTGGCATGGCCTGTCCTGGCCCTGGCCTCTCCTGCAATCAAGTCGCTTGGCTCCAGTGTTTTTTTGGGTCCCATGGGGTCAGCCAACACGCAGCGCCAGGCCAGACCACACGCCAGACGCGGCGTGCGTGTCTGGGCTGCTTGAATTAATCGAGAACCGTGTCCCGAGGTCCAAGGCAAAAAAAAGAGACGACCGACCAGGTCAGGCCAGGGGACTCACCTCTCCAGGGGAACGCTCGCAGACAAAGGGCCGTCCCCGTGTCGCATCTGGTCCAACTTGGTAAAAAGGCCATCATCGCCCCCAGCACTAGAAAGTCACTCCCGCGCCGGGTGGGAATGATCGCCCAGACGCGCCCACAACACGTCTTGTTTACTTGGTACCAACTACTTGAAGCTGGGCCCCTGAGCCACTCAGCAGCACCATCCCGAGCCATCCTGAGGAGCCATCCCAAAGAAGCCATATTCCGCCATCCAGCACAGAACTACCTGCCTACCCCCTGCCCGGCCATCTCCTGCCCTGCCGAGCCGTCGAGTTTCTGCGCGCCTGAAACCAATCGAGTCGACGAGTCCAGCCCCGAGCCCGGTCCCTGGCACCTTGTGTGTGCCTGGGTGCTGTGGTGTTGGTGTGGAGTGTGTTGCGGTGAGGTGAGGTCAGTGTGGTGTTGGTGTGCCTGACACTCGACTCGGCCTGGTAGCCTTGATAGTGAGTGGCAATCCGTTTGTCAGGTCAGGACGGCAGTCAGTCTGTCAATCCTTCCGTCAACCCAGTCTGCCTCCCTGTCAGTCTGTCGGTTCCCTCCACCGTCAGTCTTACTTCCGCACGGAATCTGCACGCGAGCCGGCTTCCAAGTTCCGTCCCCTCCTCCCCCCCCCCCCCCGCCCCCCCTACACGTCCCCCGTCCTCTCCGCCATCCACAGACGCATCCGTGGACATGGACATGGACATGGGCGTCTCGCGTCCCTCGCCACGACGTCGATGGGACACCGCCATCCCACCCGTCCTGCGCCCGCTGGTGCGCGCCTATCTGCTGGGATATGCCTCTGCCGTCGGCCCCCGGCTGCTGACCCTGCTGCTGCAACTCGTCGCCCGCCGCCGGCACGCAAGCAACCGCAGCAAGGCCAGCAAGACCAACACCGCCCGCGAGGCCGGCCTCGGCGAGGGCGGGCAAGAGGAGCCCTTCCCGGCCGCGCTCCACCGCATCCTCCGCGGGGGACTCGACTGGCGCCGCTTCCCCACCTTCTGCGCCGTCCTCGTCGGCGGCACCACCCTGCTCGAGGTATGTTAGGTGGTGCTTGACACGTCGTCTTCCCCAGGCGTTGACTAATACCAAGCCCTCTTCTCCCCCCATCCCACCCCCATCCCACCCCCATCTCTCCACCTCCCCTCCCGTCTTGGTTCCTGGCCTGTTAAAAAAAAGAAAAAAAACATACTTTGTACACATCCCTCCACACTACGACATGGCTGGGCAGGGCTGGCAGGGCTGTCATCATTGGGCCCTGCCACGCCTTGACAGCTGCTGTCCGTCCCCCCCAACCCCCGTCACACCGCGTGTTGCCCCTGGCATGCGTGATCACGCCTGCATGGCACTAACCTTCCCTCCTGCCTAGCCCCCTCTGCGAGCCGTCCTGGACCGATCTACCAGAAATATCTCCGACATTGCCCGGCTGAGGTGAATATTCCCCCTATTCGCCACCACCCAACCCCATTATGCAGCACCGCGCCAGTTGGCAGCAGCCAACCTCTCCTTCCCTTTCCACTCAACCACTCAACCCCTGTAGCTGCATTTTTATATTGCTGCGCTGACACCAACCCCCCCCGTTCAAGACTCGCCCGGTGGCTGGCCTCCTTTATTGCCGCATGGCTCAGCCTCTGCCTGCTCCAGTCGAAGCACACCCCAAGTTTCACCGACGTTGTCGACGACGTCGCACCGGGGTCCGTGCCCCCCTCCAATGATGGCACTCCCTCCCCACGGACCAAAACGGTCCACTACGCAGGCCGCACCCTCGACCTAACGCTCTTCGCCGTCACCCGCGCGGTGGATGTCATCGTCGGCGCGCTCTGGGCGCGGCGGCGAGCCCGGCGCACCGCCGCCGGCTCCTGGACCGCGCTGGAATCTGCCGTCTCCCGCCTCACAGACCCGGCCCTGTTCGCCCTCTCCAGCGGGCTGGTCATGTGGACGTGGATCTACCACCCCGCGCGCCTCCCGCGCGCGTACAACAAGTGGATCGGCTCGGCGGCGGCCGTCGACGGGCGCCTGATCGAGGCCCTCCGCCGCTGCCGGCAGGGCACGCTCCTCTACGGTCGCGATACCGGCCAGGCTGGGCTGCTGGGCGCCATGTGCGCCGACCACGGCATGCCGCCCGCGTGGGGCGACCCGGCGACGGCGATTCCCTTCCCGTGTGAGCTGGTGCACATGGGCCGCGGCGGCGGGGTGTGCGAGGCGCACGCCGCATCGCGGTTTGTGCGGTCCTTCCGCTGGGCCATGGCGACGTACCTGCCCCTGTCGCTGTTGCTTGCCGCGCGGCGGAGGCCGAGCGTGGCCTCCCTGCGCCGCGCGATCACATCGGCCAGCCGGTCTTCGGCGTTCTTGGCGGCGTTCATCGCGCTGTTTTACTACGGCGTGTGCCTGGCGCGGACGCGCGTCGGGCCACGGCTGCTCGGGACGGACGTTGCCGCCCGCCAAAGGCTGGATAGCGGGGGGTGTGTGGGCGCGGGGTGCGCGCTGTGCGGGTGGAGCGTGCTGCTCGAGGCGCCCGGCCGCAGGAAGGATATGGCGCTGTTTGTGGCGCCGCGGGCGCTCGCCACGGTGCTGCCGAGGCGGTATGAGCTGGAGAAGCAGTGGCGGGAGAGGCTGGCTTTTGCGGCGGCCGCCGGGGTGGTGTTGACGTGTGTGAGGGAGGATAGGGGGAGGGTGAGGGGTGTGCTTGGAGGGGTGTTGGGGGTTGTTTTTGCGTAGGGGTCGACGTGGACTTGAGATGGGAATAGGGGGAAGGTGGTTATTGGATACCTGCCTACCCCGAGTGAGAGAGTGCATGGCTACCTGCTAGTGGGCGGGTGAGCATGCATGTTGGTGTATGTACGTCAGTGTAAGTGAAACGGACAGACAGACAGACAGATAGAACGTCTTGAGACGCGGTTGGCATGGCTTGGCTTTACTGCATGGCATGGCAGGCAAACTAATTAATTCATTGGCTCGGATTGGGTAAATTGTACGGGACATAAACTCTCCCATCTCTTGCCCATCTCTTGCAGCTGTCTCCTGCCAACCCGTCTGTGCGATCGCAAGTTAACATAACATGCCTCCTCACTCAGGGTTGTCCCCCACGTACACGTCTCCCACGTCCGTGCTATCCCCCGCCTACACACCTCCCACGTCTGTGCTATCTTTCACCTACACACCCTCCCTCATGCTTCTCCCCGTTTATCTCTCCCACACCACACACAACTACTAGCCCCCCCCCCCTCGCAGTCAGTTATCGGGGCTCCCTCCGCACGGACGGCGCCCGTGTGTCGTCGGCTCGGCAGCGTGCGTCTGACCAAAACCCGCCCCAAGCCCGACCCGTCCAAGATCAGACACCAGACGGGACCAGACGGGACCGGGTTTTGGGTCTCGGGTCTTGCTTGCTTGCATGGATGGGTGGGCATGGGGCGCGCGTGGGAACGAGGGGCCTCAGGCTCTGCGCCCGGGCAATTCGATGCGAGGCGGATGCGAGGCGATGGGTAACTCCCGTCGGTACCAGAGATAGACCATACCGTGCACTAGCCATATAGATACAGACAAGATTAGTTGAGGGACAGCGCGCGGGGGGAAGTTGGGGGGGTGGTTGCGGTAGGTGTCGAGACAACCCACTAGGTAAGTATCCCCCTGGTCTCACCCTCAATCATGAACATCATCAACAACACCCCCAAAATAAACCCGACCAAAAATTCAAGACACCACCACCAACTCCAAAATTCCATCCCAACCCCCAACCCAGCAACAAACCCCATCACCACGGGATCCCGACCAACCGGTCTGAAATCCCCTCCCGCATAGCCGCGTTCAGACCCGTCCCATCTCCCCCCGCGCCACCCGCCAACGACAACAACAAGCGAGCGCGAACAAGCCGCCTCGCCTGGCAAAGCCCCGTCCCGAGAGAGACCTGGACTCGGACCCGTCTCAACTTTTTCTGACAGCAAGAAACACAGACAACAGACAGACAGACAGACTAGACACAGACAAGCAACAAAAGTTGAGACGATCCCGTCCGGCCCCGGACCTGGTCTCCTCCGTCCGTCCTGTCCAGGAACCTTCTGCTGCGTTCGGGTCCGGGGTCAGGGGCCAGCCAGTGTCGCGTGGCATGGCAATGGCATAGCAACAGTGGCCAGTGCATTTTCTGAGAGACAACCCCAAAAAAGTTCAGATGGCGGCAGTTAGTGTTGTTGTTGTCGACCCCTTCACTGACACTCTGTAACAGGCGCAGTTTCAACCCAACTTCGCACCGCCCCACTTCCTCCGGGACCGCAAGCAAGCTGAGGGGGTTCTTCAGACGACAGACGGAGTGGGCTGCGGCGAATTATGCTGAGCCTGGTAGCTAAAGTACCGCTTCACCTACCAAGGCAGGTGTCAACACGGGGCAACCGAACAAACCCGGTTGGATATTAGGTACTTGGATGCTTGCTTGGTTGCTGTCAAAACAAGGGGCACTTCAATGAACCTGGTTGAGTACCTCGGGGAGGCAGTTTGGATGCTTGCTTCCATTGTTGCTGTCAACAACGGGCGCCAGGCAACCCCTGGATTCTGTCCACCCCATCCATCACCCATCCATCCCCAAGCCCGCCTCGTCATCCCATCTTTTCGCAAAAGGGGGAAAAAGAAGGGTGGGAAAAAGCCCAATACCCAACCACCCAAACCTTGAGCAAGAAAACTGCATGCATGCAAGAAAGCGCGGAGCAATACAAAAACGCCCGCCCGTCCTGATACCGGATCGGTACAAACCAGCCATTGCCACACCAAAACCAGAGGCGCCGTACCACCATAGCCGCCACAAACATATCCAACCACCCACATACTCCAAGTGTCGGTCCATCTATAACCTCGCCCCAAAACCGACCCTGATCAATCCATTCACAGCTGTCATGCAACAACCAGCCGCCCCTCTACAACCTCGACCCAACCTTCTTCCCTTCCCCGCGCCCGCCCAACCCCTCACTCAACCACACCCTCTCCCACCAAAAGCGACACGTCGCCCTCTCCACCTCGGTCAACCCCACCACCTTCGCAGGCTCCCCCTTCTCACTTCCCCCCGCCCTTTCATCATTCCCCTCCCCAAACACCATCACTAACCCCTCCCCTTTCCCCTCCCCTTCCCCATCCCGGCCAAACGGCGACTCAAACACCGGCCAGTCGGCCACCGTCCCCTTCCCATCGCCCTTATCCGGCCTGCCATCCTTGGACAGCCCAAAAGCAGCCCACTTCCCGTGCATCGCCCTTGCCACCTCCGCCAGGCCCTGCATCTCTTTGAACTCGTCCAGGTCGTGGGAAACGACGGGCGCCTCGTCGCCGTGGTTAGCGGTGCCGAAGGCGGCTGTCGCCGCGTAGTGGTAGACATAGACATTGCCACCAGTGGCGCCGGACATGTAGTGCGCCGTCTGCAGCACGGGGCAGATGTACGCATAGTGGGAATACGCGGCGTCGAGGCGCGCCCACTGCTTGCCCATGCCGCGGGGGACTTTTTTGTAGGGGCTGGTGGGGATTGTGACGGGGTCTGGGTAGAGCGCCTCGAGAGCGTCGAGGTCGTCGGCGGTGAGGGAGGGGATGAGGGTTTGAAAAAAGGCGCGGAAGTCGGCGGCCGTGTTGGCGCGCGAAGGGACAAAGACGGTGCCCTCGTTGGTGTTGAAGCCCGTGATAATGGGGATGCGCAGGTGGTTCCCCGCGAGCCACGAGGTGATGGGCAGGTCGGGGATGAGTGGGGGCCGCTCGGCGTTGGCGAGGCTCGAGTAGGCGACGCGGTTGGGCCCGTCGATGACGGGCTGGAACGGCCAGGTGACGCTGTCGACGTACTTGTCCCAGACGGCCTTGGAGGCCTCGACGATGGTGGCCAGCGGGAGGGTGCGTAGGTGGGGGAAGATGTCCTCCTCCGCGACGCCGGCGGCGCCGGCGGCGACAAGGAACTCGCGGAACTGGACCAGGTGGCGCGGGTGGGTCGGGTAGAAGACGGCGCGGGCCGTGGCGGCGCCCGACTCGAGGATGGCCTTGGCGAAGGGGACCTTGGTCCCCGCGGGGGCGCGAGAGTAGTACATGATGTGGTGGCCGACCGAGTGGGCGCCGGCGCTGAGGCCCATGACGGTGACGTTGTCGGGGTCGCCGCCGAAAGCGGCGATGTTGTCCTGGACCCACTGGAGCAGCATCTGCTGGTCGCGCAGGCCCAGGTTCAGCAGGCCCTGGCGGGCGGTCACGTCCGAGGGCAGGAAGCCGAGGGCGCCGACACGGTAGTTGAAGTTAACAGCTACCATGGGGGCGTCGGCCCAGGCGGAAAAGGTGGCCATGTTGCGCTCGGTGCCGTGGCCCGTGTTGAAGCCGCCGCCGTGGATGTAGACGACGACGGGGAGGGCGGGCCGCTTCTTGGGGGCGTCCTTGACGGGCTTCTGGCCCTTGGTGGGCTTCGTGAAGCCGTCGCGGTCGACCAGGTTGGCGGGGCGGTATATGTTGGCGTTCAGGCAGTTCTCGCTCATATTACTGCGGACAACGCCGTCGGCCGGGCAGATCATGCCCCATGACTCGGCGTCAAAGGTCTGGGTGGACTCGGGGAGGGGCTGGGGCGGGCGGAAGCGGTTCTCGCCGCTCGTGTCCTGGGCGTAGGGCACGCCGCGGAAGGCCTCGACGGCCTTGGGGAAGATGGATGAGGCGCCCAGGGTGGTGCCGATGTAGGTGCCCTGGGGGAGGACGACGGCGGGGCCGTTGGGGTTAGGCTGCTTGGGAGGGGGCGCCATGTTTGGTGATGTGTGTGTTTTGTCTGTTAATGATGATGAAGAAGATGATGATGATGATGGTGATTTTCCTCCTGAGCCTGTGCCCAGCAGTGGCCCCTTGACCTCGGCGCGTCCGCTCCCGTAGCGTATCCCGTAGAGATAGAGCCAAAACAATAGCAGCAGGGCGGCGGCCGAGATCCAGGTCGAGGGGAGGGCGGCGCGGCGGCGGGCGCGGCGCTTTAACGAGGGTGGGCAGCACATGGCTCAGGAGTACGCGGCGCTGCTGTTAGTCCAAGACGCAGCACTCAGGCACTCAAGCAGGCAAATGCGCCGTACTGACTGACGCCTGCATCGGCTGGCCTGCACCTGGCAGTCCGCTGTCGAGGCGCTCCACCCCTGACCGAGTGGAAATGCGGAGGGCCTGGGGCGGCGAGCCTGGGGTGAGCCAAAGTGTGCTGTTGCTCGGCTATACTCTGCCGCTTGTCGCCATATTAAACCACAAGTAGAGGCCGATACTGCACTGCGGGCGGAGAAGAGGCGGGCGGCGGGCGGGGGATGTGTATGGTTAACGGTATCCGAGTTGGCGCGAAACAATTGAAGTGGTAGTTAGGGAAAAACAGAAAAGGAGAGCGAGAGGCAGGGGGAAGGGGCCGGGATGAGAGAAGAGCGGCAGGCACAGCAGCAATCTGCAAGGTACGCTACTCCGTACCTCGACCTCTACCCTCTGCCCGCTGCATCCCACACCGTCCTAGCAAGCACACACTTTCAATATCGGGGCAAGGCAACCGCCAGCCAGCCAGCCAGGCACGCACCCACCCGCGGGCAGCTCCGCTGTGGTTTGCCAGATCGTGAGATTCTTCCGCGGTGGGGTCTGGGCCCTGGCACCTCGTGGCGTCCACTGGCAGCCAAGACCCTAGAGGCGTTGCGGCATGGCGCACCACGTGCGGCCTCGGGGGCAGAAGCACGCTGACGATTGATACAAGTTCGTCGTGGGGAAGCATGAAAGTGCTCCAGCTGTTCAGCTTCCCCGCTGTTCCAGGGCTGAGCAGGGCGGGTTGTGGAAAGCGGTGGATGCGATGATGCAATTCTGGATCCCCCCGCAGCTTGACAGCCACTGGACGAGGGGAGGCGACATCTTCAGGGGAGGGGACGCTGCTGCGACAGAACAGCCCACGAAAACACTCCTCAAAAGTGCGGGACCCCGGATTTACAAATGCATGTTTCAATTCCCCAGAGACAGCGAGACCCGGAAGACTGCCACGAGCTCGACCTGCTCAGGCTACACAAAACAATTCCCCCCGCCAGTCTGCCCGTCGAGTCCTGCTCTGCTTGGTATGTCCCCCAACAGCAGGCCACGGGATACCTAAACAACGATAAAAACAAGGCCTCCCAGAACTCAAGATAATAAAATAACAAAAAAACCAGGGCGTCATCTCCGTGTACGCGTGCGCCCCCCGGCCCCGTCCCCCCGGGATCCAAACACCTCCCAAATGAACATGCCCAGCCAGAGAGACAGACACTAACCTAATGCCAAACGGCCATGACGGAGAGAACAATAGCCTTGGTCAACAAGCAAACAAGAAAAGTGTAAGAAAAAAAGGGGAATAAAAAAACCGAAGAAGATAAAACACCCCTCGCCATGCAACCCCTACCATAACACTCCGTCCCCATAACCCCTCCCTCTATCCCCCCACTCCTAAACTCACACATCACCCCCCCGACCTCAACACCCCAAACAACCCCTCCTCTACCCCCCCGACCGACACCCCAAACCCAACCGCCCCCAAAACAGAGCCAGCGAGGGCAGTTACCCAACAATTTCCCCCTTCCCCTCCACAACACCCCCCATCTTCCGCCTCTGCCTCTCCTTCCAAAGCCGACTCAACTCCCGCGACCGTTCCGCCGCCTGCTCCCGCGCCACCCGCGCCGCATTCTCCCGCTCCCGCTTCTCCCTCTCCCGTTCCGCCGTAAACGAGTTATCCCGCGCGAGCACTTCCCTCCCGCGCTGTTTCTGCTGCGCAGCTTCCTGCGGCGTGACGACAGTGGGTGTGTTGGTGGCCGTGGTGGAAGAGGTGCGCCCGCTGTTGCTGGACCGGTTGCTAGCCGTCGAGATGGTGCTCGCCGCGCGGGGGTTGGTGGCCACAGTGGTGGAGGGGGGGCGGCCGCGGGTGGGGAAGGTAGCGGTGGTGGTGGGTTTGAGAGTTGAGGAGGACAGGAGGAGGGATTGCCGCTTGGACGCGGCGGGGGTGACGGTTGTGCCGTCTGACGACTCGGTGGTTGAGGACGACGAGATGCCGTGGCGGGATTTCTGGCGGGCCAGGCTGGCGAGGTTCTCGCGGGGCGTTGACCCCGGCGCCACCACGGCCCCACGGATCGGGCGCGCCTTGAACTCGCGCCGCTTGCGCTCCTCTTCCTCCTGCGCGCGGAGCTTGGCCTCGTGCTCCTCGCGCTTGCGCCGCGAGATGGCCTCGCCGGGCAGCTCAAAGGTTGGGCGGGTCGGCAACTTGCTGGATTTGAAGTGCGGCTTGGAGGGGGAGTAGGCCGCGAGTGCTGCGGCCGCCTGTTCCGACGAGATGTGCTGCGACCGCCGCTGCTCGCGCTGCTCCTTCAGCCGCCGCGCCACCGCCTCGCCCGGGAGCTCGAACGCCGCGACGGTGGGGGCCTTGCTCGACTTGGCCGGCGGCTTCGGCGGGAGCAGGCTGGTCGGCCGCGGAACCCTGCGCGAGGGCGAGGTGGCGGAGCCGGCGGCGGCGGAAGCTGCCTTCTCCTCGTCCGTGGCCGCGGGCGTTTGCTTGCGCACCGACGCGCTGCGGCCCAGTGTGCTGCTCTTAGCGGCCGCCGAGCCGGGGGTCGCCCGGACCGAAGTCGCCCGCTTCAGGGGCGTTGACGTCGACTTGCCGGCGGCGCTGTGCATGTTCCGCGCGGCGGCCGCCTCGGGCGACAGCACGCGCTCCATCCGCGTCACGTGGGCAAGAGCTTCTATCTCCTCCTCGAGCTTATCGAGCGCCTCGACCGAGTCCTCGATGCGCGACAGCGGCCGCGACGGCTGCTGCGTGGGCGAGGCGTCCCCGTAGTACATCTCCCTGCTGCTGCCGCCGCCCACGGCCAGCTGCGGGCTCCGGGGCGCGTGGAAGCCCTGCTCGAGGCGCCCGGCCATGGCGGTCGTGGTGTCGCTGTGGTGCAGCCGCGTCGTCGCCGGGGCCAGCTCCATGGCGGCGTCAAACTCTCTAGCCCGGGGTATCACAAAGTCGTCCTGGGCCTGGATGCGCGTGGCTAATAAGGTATACACATCAGTCGGCCTGTCCGACTCGAGCGAGCCGCCCGACTGCGACCGGCGGCGCACGAGGTTGCAGCCAAAATACAGCGTCTCTTCTTCGCTGTGGTGGCGCAGCTCCGCGTCGCTGTGGGAATCGCTGCGCGGTCTGCGCCCCTTGGCGGCGCCGGCGGTGCTGGTGCTGCTGGGCGGGAGCGGGACCGAGAGCAGCCACTCGAACTGACCTTGCTGGTGCTTTGACAGCTGCTCCCTGGTGCTGGCGATGTGCTGGCTGGCCAGGGACAGGGCGTTGGTGTTGGTGTTGTCCAAGTCTAGAGGGCACATGCCATGTTAGTTAGTTTCCCGATGCCCCTACCCCGACCGAGACTTGAACAGCCAGTGTTGTCGCGAACCACCTACCTCCTGACGCAGACGAGGTGCCCCCGCCGCAGACCAGGTCCTTGGTGTCGGGTAAAGGCGCTGGGACCTTGGCCTCGGCCGCAGCGCGCGACTTGTTCTCCTTATCGACGCTGCAGATGTGGAAGTTGTCGAGCTGGCGGGCCAGCGACTCGATGCTGCTCCTGCGCTTGATGTTGTGGATGCTGTTGAGCGAGAGCTCGCCCAGGGCTGCTTCTGTGGTGGTCGCTGCAGCTGCCGCAGGGAGGCCGTGAGAGTGAGGGTTCTGATGTAGGTGGTGGTGATGCTGCTGGTGGTGATGACGGTGATCGTGAGCGTGGTGGTCCATGTGGATGTCCAGGTCGACGCACGGTCGAGATCGCGCAGTGGTCGCCATCCCCTCTTAAACCCCAACGGGAATGTCCGAAATAAGCCAGGGGTTCTCAAGTCGTCAAGGCCCGGAAACGTGGGAGACCAGGGTGCTCCAGTGCAATTTCGCGGATAATAAAAGCGCGATTGGCCCGCGGCCAGAATGAGGGGTGTTTGATCTCCAGGCTAGACGGGTGTTGGGGTCTGATGGAGGGGGGAGGAGGGGTGGAAGGGGGGAGAGATCGATCAGAAAAAGAAGCTTGCTGATGAGTCGCGGGCCGATGCCGTTCAAAGATGCTTGTTAGCAATTGGATGTGCAGCAGGGACAGGTTGCGGGGGAAAACATTGGGGACCACACGGGGGGGTGAGTGAGACTGGTGTGGGATTTGGGATTTAACAAAACAGAAGCGTTGCATTTGTTTACTTTCCCGCGTCTGAGGGCGACAAGAAGGCATCGCCTGCCTGCGCCCGCGCGCAGCGGCTGCCGTCGCAGCAACCTGCAACATGCGACTCTGCGACCCTGCAACCACCCAACCAAGCATGCAACCATCCATGGCACGCCGCTGACTGGCCCCGTCGCCCACGACACACCAACCAGCTTCCTTCAGGGCGCCGTCCTTAGAAACCCCACCTCTCGAATCTATCGGAGGCAAGTGCTCGCATCCTCCTGGGTGCAGCTCTCCGGGTGCACCGTCCAAACAGCGTTAGGCTGTTAATCTGTCGCGGGACAAGAACAGTGCTGCTTGTTGGCCAGGGACAAGGGTGGCAGAGAAAGGAACGCGACGACGCGACTGAGCTTATGTCCTGTCCCTCCTCCACACCCCACCCCACCTCGCGACCCTGCGAGGGGAGGCACGGGCCGCACAACGCAGCAAATGTGCAGCGACCCTTTCTTGATGCATGCTCTGTCGGCCGATAATGTTGGTGTTTGTCTCTGCCGTGAGAATTCAGGAGCAGTAAGTACAGCATCCCAGCGTCTCAGTGTCTCGGCTGCTGGCAGGTCAGTGGGGGCCGTGGTGGCGGCAGCAGCAGCGGTAATGATGCTGATGCAGAAGTCGCTGAGCTGCTGAGCTGCTTCTCGTTGTCGTGGTTGTCGCCCTCACCCCGACTCCTCCTCCTCGGCGGCCCCTTCTGCATGTGCCTGCAGCGCAGGAGCATGCTCGGTCGGGATGCGGACAAGGGTTTGAGGAAGAGGCACCCCCTCGCCATCCTCCGTCTCGGCTTGCGGCTTGGGGACAGGTAGTTTCGCTGCTTCCCTTTAGCGCATGTTTCCAAAAGAGAAAGATCACGAATGAAGGAGGAAGGCATACCCGAAGCCATGTTGATCGCCCGCAGCACATTATGCCAGTTGCTCAACACCAAGGCTATGGCTAGAACCAAGTAGAAGAGTCAGCAAAAGGAGCTGACTGGCGGCCCAACATACACACCCACACACCTTCAGTGCCATCCGACAGCGTGGCCAGCTTCTGCTCGAGGGCCTCCATCTGCGTCGCCGCCGCCGCGCTGAGATCACGCAGCTCCTTGAGGCTCTCGAGCTCGGCCTTCTTCTCATTGACGCGCGCCACCAGCGCCGGAGACTGGCCCCCCGCGTTAGCCGAGAGCGACGGCTGCCGCATGTGGGATGCCAGCGGCCGTGACGGGAACCCTGACATTTTGCTTGTTGTTACCGTGCTGCTGTTTCGTCGAGGTTGGGTTGTTGCAGGTGCTGAGAGCTCAATGTCTCGGCTGTGTTGAGTGTCTTCCAGCAGCTTGCTTCAGTGAGTCTCAGGCTTCACAGGGCCCCGCTGCCGTCAACCACAGCGGGGAAGGGTGGGGCTCGACAGAGCTCCGCAGTGGTTGGTTGCTTGGGCGAGGTGGAACCCTGGCCAAGCTGCCCAAATCACGCTAGGCCGCTTTTGGGAACAAACATAAACATTGCCCAATGTCACAACGAAAATACCAACCCTATCCGTATCCAGGGCCTGGACCAGCCGTGCCCAATCCTGTCTGACCAGCAGCTATCGCCAGCAAGGAGGAGGAATCCGCACCGCCCACCGACCACCGCGTCGTGTCGCCGCAAGAACCCAGCCCGACCTCCAACCTCGACCCTCCCCGACGACCATGAGCCATGGCGCGACTCAACGAACCACCCGCGCCGGTCGAGAGCCATCTCGAGATACGTGCGTCGCATTCCTGCCGTCCCGTGACGTGGCCGATGAAGCCCGCGAGAGAACACCTGCCGCTAACTGTTGCTGGGCTGCAGTACGTAGGAAGTTTCTGCGCCAAAACCGCGACATCGCAAAGATCAACTCGGACCAGTCGCTCAAGATCCGACGGCTCGAAAATGACTGCGCTCGCCTCCTGTCTGAGAACCTCGACCTCCGTGGCCAGATCCTGCGACTCGAAAAGCAACTAGAAGACAGCAGCGCCCGCCGGATAGCCGACCAGGCCCTCGAGGTTAAGGCGAAACTGGAGGCACAGCTCTCCGAGTTCGCCGCTCTGCTTGGCGGGCTCGGGGTTGAACCGCCTGCCAAACGGCGTTCCTCGGAAGAGCGGATCCTCGCCAAGAATAGGAGGAGTATTGCCAGGAGTCCGCCGCAAAGGAGACGGCGTGACACAGGAATCGATGCGGAGGCCCTGGCCGAGCAGGAGGGGCGGCTGCCCCCTATTTATGAAAACAAGTCGTATCCGAGGGCCACCATGAAGTACGCCCCTCTTCTCTTGATAAGGTACACCCACGAGATACTAACTTCTCTACAGCAGCGCGGATATTCTGGCACTGTGCGCTGCCGCTGAGGACACGAGCGATTCGCCCGACCTTGGACCCCCGCCAGTATCGCGCTTCATCGAAGACGAGCCCGTGAAGCACTCGCCTCCCAGGGTGATCGATGATGAAGTGGTGCCAGAGAGCCCGAGGCAACCTTCAATATTCTCTTCGCCCCCGAAACTGGACTACGACAGGAAACCGTCCCGAAGCCCCGAGCCGGAGAAGGAATCAACCGAGACGATAATCAAACAGGCGAGCCCGACCAAGGACACGGCTCCCGCGAGGAAACCGGCGCCAGCACCCGTGCCACAACCGATACGGGCCGGCGCAAAGCGGAAATATGGCGACGAGAATGGGATCAACCAGACGATTCAGACCGGGAAGGAGAACAGCGTGATCGCCGAGAAACCGTTCCCGACCCGTGGAGGCCAGAAGAGGAAGAGTCTCGCAGAGGCGGCCGGCCCCAAGCAGGAGAGGAGAGGAACAAGGACTCCGCTCGCGTCCAAGAGCACCAACGCGGACGTGTCGTCTCCGCGGAAAATGATCAAGGCAGTGGCCACTAAGGGGGCCAAGAAGGAGCACACGCAGAGCCTCAAGGATTCGGTGATGAGGGACGTGCCCGAGATTCCGATCCCCGTCCCCGAGCCCCCGGCAGTTGTTGCCGTCATGCTGGAGACAGCAACGTCTCTTCCCTCTGCGGCACCGAGCTCCCCGACTACCCCCGGCCACCAGACACAGGCTGAGGCGCCGCACGATACTCCTCCGCCGGCCGACATATCCTCCACGGGTGAGATGTCGCGCCCCAGCCGCCGGGTGCGTGCGGCCATCAGCTACGCCGAGCCCAACCTGCGCGACAAGATGCGGCGGCCGACTAAGGAGCTCTTTGACGCGGTCGCCGGGGAGGGCAAGTTTGTCCACCGGGGGCCGAAGCCGGAGGATCACCCGTCGGCGCCTACCTCGTCCAGCAAGGCCAGGACAGACGCGGGTAGCTCAGTCGGCTCCAGCAGCAAATCCATCGTCGTTGGCGACGCTGCGCCCGACGCCCGCCAGCAAACCCTCCTGAGCCCGCTGGCGCAGAAGGAGGTCTTCTCGGAGACACTCGCCAGCACCGTGGTCATGGAGCGGCGGAAACGGCCATCGGCGGTGCGCGAGTCTCTGGTGGCCAGCATCGAACGACCAGCCAGCGCCAGCCCTGAACACCAACCCACCTCCACCACCGCCTCCCCACCACCACCCGAAACAACCACCACCGCGGCCCCAGAATCCGACATCTACGACTTCACCGCCTCCTCCCCGACCACCACAATAACCACCGAACCCACCCCGCCAGCCACCACAGCCACCACCCGCCCGCGCCCCACGCGCAAATCCTCCATGGCCGCCGCCGCCGCCCTCCACAAGATGCTTGACGACGAGGAAAACGACGACAACGATTCCAGCAGGAACAGTTCCCCTTTTGTTGACCCGTCGACTGCTTCGTCGTCAGGCAAAACGGGAAGGGCGGGCGGCAGGGCGAAGCGGGCGTCGATGTTGGTGTCGAAAAGCGGGTTTGCGGGGTTGGAGGATGAGGCGGGTGAGGGGAGGGGGAGGAGGAGGAGTATGATGTTGTGATCTCGGCTTTTTGGCTCCGGGTGAGGGTTAGGGGTGGATGGTGGTGGGGGTGGGATGGAAGGGGCAAGAAGGGGGGTGACGATGATAATGATGGGTTTTGGGAGTGTACTGTACTCTACTGCTGCACAGCGTTTGGCGTTCGCTTTTTTAATTTCTTTTGTTTTGTTGGGCTGGTTGGGAGTTGGATCGGGACTCGGGGGTGCCAGGGTACGGGGAGTGGGAAAGGTATGTTGTTGTTCACACTGAGATTGCATATTGGTGCATGCCTTTTTTTTTTTTTTTGATGCTGTCCTGGGTTGTTGTTGAGAGTGTTGGAGTAGGAGAGCGACGTGCGGGCTAGCAAGTTCTGAATCGGATGCTCGTCAAACGATGCCTCGTTGTGACAATACTGCTTTTAATCTGGCTCGTTTGGTGTCTCATGAACGTTTGATAATTATTTCAACCAGCAAGGACACAGAAGAGTAAGGTGTGGAAAATGAGGCCGAAATTAGGGGTTTGTTTCGCTCGGGGACAAGTCGGTGTGCTCTCTCGAACTCATTGTTGTACCCATCCTAACCCGTCCTAGTCCTCATTACTGTGGTTTGAATGCTGAATTACCACACAGGAACTGGCCCCATGCCACCCCGGCCGCCGGACGGAGTGCCCATCATCTATCCATCGCCGCCGCATCACATGCTCATAGACTGTCCCCCGGGCGCGGTCCTGCTCTGACAGCCATACCTGGCCACCCTTCTTTCGTTACCCCCTCGCCACGTGAATCGAAATCTCGACTGCTCTTTCATTATCCGGGCTGCCCAAGGGCTCCCTTGACGCCAACTCCTCTCCAGTTTCGTATTCCCATGTCAAAGTCTTCCTCTCCGCCGCATCTCATTCCTCGTTGTCCCATTCCCCCTCATATTCGTCATGACGCGCCGGTCGGCTCGACGGGCTTGGTGTACGTGACCTTCTCGACCGCGACATTCTCGGCCCCGTTCTCGCCCTTTCTCAGCTGGTAGACGTATAGCGTCAGGGAAATCCCTTGGACCTGTTCCTCATGTTAGCGCACCCAACCCTCCAAAACCCTCAACCAAACCAGCCACCCCCCGAAACAAACTCACATCCATCAAACAAAAACTCGGCACCACCTCCTCCTCGGCACTCCCACCCATCCCCATCGCATCCCCCGCCGCCCAATCCGTCGTCAGCGCCCCCGTGGCACTCCCCGGATTCACGAAGAATTTATCCATATACTCAAAACACTCAAACCTATGCGTCCCGCCGCTCCAGCACAGCACGTCCACATCCAAGCGGTTCGCCTCGGCGAGGAGCACGTCGGGCTCGTCGCTGACGAGGGTGAATCCCTCGAGAAAGCCGACGCGCACGGCGCCGTGGGTGACGACCTGCGTCAACGGCAGGGAGCTGGCCTCGACGTCCATGCGGCCCTTGACCATCTTGAGGTCGGGCGAGATGCTGCGCAGGTAGTCGTAGGTCGAGCGGTCGGTGAGGTTGCCCAGGCAGAGCGTCTGGCCGATCTTGCCGGGGGAGAGGAGCTTTTTGAACTGTGAGGAGGGGAGGGGGGGGAGTTAGTGTTAGTGGGTGGTGTGTGGCCGGGGGGGCGGGGAGGGCATCGCGCCCGGGAAGGGGGGGTTGAGGATGGGAGATCGTGGATGAGGGGGGTGACGAGGCGCACCTTGAGGGGGATGTCGAGGGCGCGGTCGGGTATGTGCAGGTCGCCGATTACTAGGATTAGGAACGCCATTGTGAGGACGTGGGTGGCTGCGTGAGACGGCGAGAGACTGAGAGACTGGGAGACGGGAGAGGCGGCTCGAGGGGTTCGGGGGGCTCGAGGAGGGTTGGTTGGTAGAGGAACGGGAGGGGTAGTGGTGTGTCGCTTAGTTGTTGGTTCCTGGGGCGCAATGGAAATCGTGGTTCGAGAGCACGCGGTTCGAGTGTGTCTGTCCGTATCGCGGGATGCTGCAAGTGTCGCGGCCAGTTGTTGCCGCGATCGATGGTCAGGGTCGAGGCCAGGGTCGCGATGACGACGGCTGGGATGGAGCTCTTGGCTTGAGCTCCGCAGCTGCGCCCGCCCCCAGTGGGGCTGGGCGCCAAGGCAATGTTGAGGGTTAGGGTTATGGCAGTCTTGGATCTCGGCAGGCTTGGTTGAGGCCGCAAGACGGCTCAGGTACCCGTCACGAGAGCACTGACATCTGATTGTTCCATTGCTTCAAAGTCCTTGCATGCATATTGTGTGGACGTGGTGATATGTACGTGGTGATATGTACGTGGGTGTGGTGTTTCTCTCTGGCAATCTGCAGGGCGCCCCGTTATGACGTGCTCGGGCATAACTACGTCGGCATCTGGCGCTTTCGGTTTTCTGTTCGAGGATGCTCAGTCACAACCCGTTGTCTTCCAGTCCAGATTCCATGTTTTGCAGCACTCTCTCGCCAGCCATTGTTGCCCGGCCCTCGATGTCTGGATGTCGTGCCTTACTGCGTATGGGCCCCTCCCCTGTGGCGGTGACAGCGTCCTTACACAGGTGTCTGCTCGGTCCTGGGATGCCGACGTCGCAACCTCGAGCGACAGGGGACAAGTTGGAGACTGCGGGGCATCATCGTCTCCCCCCTTTCCTCCCCCTCCCTGACCCCCCGCCCTTGGCGGAGCCGGTGACCGGCATGCCCGGCCGGGCCCGGCCCCTGAAGCACAGCCATTGCAGCAATTTCCGAGGGCGAGGGCACAGAAGGCGTCGAGACGAGCCAGGGCGACGCTGGTTGAATTCCTGTTAGTGTGTACCGAGTAAGACTATGGAAGACCAGAAACGCGGTAGAACTGACCCTAGCTCGCTCCTCTGACTCTGCCGGACATGCTTATCCCTTCCTATCATCGAGTTGCCTATTAAGTGCTTAAGCCCGGGACCGGCCGCCCTCTTGGGGTCTACCACCGCTTGTCTGCTTCCTCCCCCCCAATTATACCACCCGCCGGGCCAATTGCACCCAAAGTTGTCCCGCAGAGAGAATCAATCCTGCAGACCAACTACTAACTAGCGCTTCTGCTGTCTGCGTTAATAAGCCGTCGCTGGCAGACACGTGTGGTGGGGAGCTCCCGCGCGCCGCTCCATGTTGCTACCCGAGGTATCAAAGCTGCGCCTGGTCTTCAGACGATTATTACGACCAGCGCCAATGCCCCGCCAAACCCCGCCGCCGTCCGAGAAACCTCCCGCCCGCCTCTCTCTGATCTCGCGACACCTCGCCCCCGTCTACCCGATCAACACCCCTTACACCGTCGAACGCCTCCCCGACACCATCGACACCTCGCTGCTACCCAAGACCCCCTTCCGCAATCTCTCCTCGTCCTCCGCCGCCCCCAAGATGTCCGCCCAACCCCCGCACCCGACCCTCCTGATCCCGGGGCCCATCGAGTTTGACGATGCCGTGCTGCAGTCCATGAGCCACTTCAGGTAGGCAGGCCAGCCAGCCCCTGCATGGAATGCAGCACCCGGAGCTTGGATCTCAGCCCTTGGATCTCAGAGACTGACCTGCCTCTGCACCCTAGCGAGAGCCATGTCGGCCCCGGCTTCGTCGCCACCTTTGGCGAGACCCTGTCGATGCTCCGCAGCCTCTTCCAGACCACCGACCCCTCCGCCCAGCCCTTTGTGCTCTCCGGCTCGGGCACCCTCGGCTGGGACCTCGTGGCCGCCAACCTGATTGAGCCTGCCGATGACGTCCTCGTGCTCGGCACCGGCTACTTCAGCGACGGCTTCGCCGACTGCCTGCGCGTCTACGGCGCCAACGTGACCGAACTCAAGGCCCCTGTCGGCACCAAGCCGCAGCTGCCCGAGATCGAGAAGGCCCTGGCCGAGAAGCGCTACAAGGCCATCACCGTTACCCACGTCGACACCTCGACCGGCGTCCTCAGCGAGCTCAAGGACCTGTCGGCCCTCGTCCACCGCGTCGCCCCGGACACCCTCATTATCGTCGACGGCGTGTGCAGCGTGGCCTGCGAGGAGATTGCGTTCGACGCCTGGGGCCTCGACGCCGTCGTCACGGCCAGCCAGAAGGCCATCGGCTGCCCCGCCGGCCTATCCATCTCCATGTTCAGCGGCCGCGCCATGCAGGCCGTCGAGAACCGCAAGACCCCGCCCGCCGCCTACTTTGCGTCCATGAAGAACTGGACACCGAGTAAGTTTGCCGCCATCACTCTTTCGTCCTCTTCCCCGCCTAGCTGACACAGACCAAAAAAAGTCATGAAAAACTACGAAGCCAAGAAGCCCTCCTACTTCGCCACACCCTCGCCCCAGCTCATCCACGCGCTGCACACGGCCCTCACACAGATCCTCGTCAACCCCATCGCCGACCGCTTCGCCGCGCACAAGGCCGGCTCCGACAAGATCAAGGCGGCCGTCACCGCCTTCGGGCTCAAGCAGGTCGCCGCCAACCCGGCCGAGCAGGCCCACGGCATGACCGCCATCTACCTGCCCGAGAACGTCAAGGGCGCCGACCTGCTGCCCATCCTCGCCAAGAAGGGCGTCGTGTTTGCGGGCGGCATCCACAAGGAGATTGCGGCCAAGTATATCCGCTTTGGGCACATGGGTGTCAGCTTGGTGAGTTTGACTTCTCGGGAATAATATGTGGACCTGGGTGCTAACCTCCATCGACAGCTGGATCCCAAGCGGCCCGACATCACACACGCGATCAAGGCGTTGGCGGAGGGCCTGGCTGCGTGTGGCTATACCCAGGGGCAGTAGGAGAGAGGTTAAAGAAAAAATATCTATCTAGACTAGATGTGCATAGAGCAATAAAGGGTCATGCCGTGAATGTTGACAATCCTTGGGAGCCGTAGCCTCTCCGTTTGAACTATGACGAACAAACAAACAACCAACCGGCGCAATCTAGGTAATCTAGAGATAAGGAAGAGACTGCCAGGGAAACGGTTGTTTCCTCCGTCCACTCAGACTTGCCTGTTGCCTGTTGCTCACCAATTCTGCACATTCTGGCCACACCCAACCAACCCCGCAACCCCGCACCACGCCTCTTTCTTGCCAGGAGAGCAGCTCTTTCATCAGATGCAGACTCTCAAGCAATCTCAAGATCAAACCTTCAACTTTCCCAAGCAGTATCCCACGGCCAAAGCTTCCAGTAGACTTTTTCCGTACCCGGCATTCAACCAAGATAAGATGGCCTCATGGCGTAATTGGTAGCGCGTTCGACTCCAGATCGAAAGGTTATCCGTTCAAGTCGGGTTGGGGTCAAGCTTAAACTTTTGTTTCCTTCTCTGCAACTAAGCCGGTTCCGGGATGCCTTGTGTCTTTTTTGGCGGCGGCTTTGAGGGAACAGCCAGTCTTTTTGGGTTGTTGGGGGCGTGTGTTACCAAACAGCAACCAAGAGCATTGCTTTCACGAGTCCTGGCTGGCAGCGCCTCCCCACGCATTAGTAATTCGCAGCCAGCGCCCAAGGACACCCGCTGCAGTGTTTCGGGACGCCAAGAGGTTCCGGCTGGGCGGCTTGGCAAGGTTCTGACGCTGTGGAGACGCGGTTGTGGTTGGAGAGCTCTGTGGGCTCTGCAGGGCCAGCGCCAGCGCAGCAAGAAACAGCAGAACCAGGCTAGCAACCCGCTAACCGGTAACTGGGGGGACCTGACTGGGGGTGAGGCAGGCGAGGCGGGGTTGCAGCAACAATCGAGAGGCTGGTGGGGTTCGGCCTGTTGAAGCTTCGACCCGATCCTCACTCAATCTCTGTTGCCGCATGCTTTCCATCATTCCACTCCAGAGCCCAGAACCCATCAAAAGACCCTGACCGCCTTCTCCGCCTTCTCCTCCAGCCCCGCGAGCCCTTCAACTCCCCGACCCTCCGACTCTTTTGCCCTGACCCTGCACGCCCCGCGCAGTAGAGCGCAGCCTGGCCTGTTGTGCTCGCCATCTTCTTTCTGCCTTCCTGCCTCCGCCCAATCTCGACTCTTCCCCTCCTCCCACCACCACCTCCTCCTCTCCAACGGCAACAAACTCTCCCCCAGACCAACCCGCCGTCTGGGCTCTCCGTTTGCACCCCGCGTGCTCGATCACTCACGAGATTCGACAACCCGACCACACCTAGCCGCTATCACATCTACACCCACATCGCAAACCAGGACGCGCGACCATGCCCGTCTCCATCGAGGAGTTGGACGCAACCGTCCGGGCCTTCTACGAGGGCCGCGGCGAGCAGGTAATCTCCCGGCCTGCTACTGGCACTAAGGCCCTCCCTCCCACTCCCCCTCCTCCCGCTGCGCGAGTCGTGAGGCTGACCGACCGACCTTTCCGAACAGCAAAAAGCTGCCCAAGCCGCTCTGAACCAGGCATGTTCCCACGACTCCCGCCCAGATACATGCCTCTCTGCATACCCATCCACCTACCCACCCACCTACCTACATACCTACCTACATACCACCCGCCCGACTGCCCCGCCGCGTCCCCCCACTAACCGCCTACCGTGCTGCAGTTCAAGGAGGACCCCGATGCCTGGCTGATGGTCGATGGCATCCTCTCCGGGGCGTCGTATGAGCAGACCAAATGTTTGTTGTTTCCCCCCTCCTCCCTCCCCCCTTCGGTTCTGGTGGGGCGCGGTTCGAGGGCTCACACACACATCCCCACTAGTCTTGGGTCTGCAGGTTCTCGATAATGTCATCTTGACAAGGTGGAAGGTCCTGCCGCGAGAGCAGTGTCAAGGCAGGTCGTCTTAACGAGCCGGCGTGATCGGGGCTAGACAAACGGACGGACGAGCTGACAGATAGCTCCCAGGAATCCGCAACTTCGTCGTGCAGTACATCCTCCAGTGCTCCAACACCGAGGAGGCCCTCAAGACCCACCGCACCCTCCTCAACAAGTTGAACCTCGTGCTCGTCTCGGTCCTCAAGCAGGAATGGCCCCACAACTGGCCCACGTTCATCAATGAGATCATCTCGGCCTGCCACTCGAGCCTGTCGGTGTGCGAGAACAACATGATCATCCTACGCCTCCTGTCCGAGGAGGTCTTCGACTACTCGGCCGAGCAGATGACGTCGACGAAGACGCGCAACCTCAAGACGACCATGTGCGCCGAGTTCTCCCAGATCTTCCAGCTGTGCCAGGATATTCTCAACAGCGCCACCCAGCCGAGCCTGATCAAGGCCACCCTCGAGACCCTGCTGCGCTTCTGCAACTGGATCCCCCTAGGCTACATCTTCGAGACCCCCCTGATCGAGACCCTCCGGACCCGCTTCCTCGAGGTGCCCGAATTCCGCAACATCACGTTGCAGTGCTTGACAGAGATTGGCGGCCTGCAAACGGGCGGCCCCGGCCAGATCAACACGTACGACGAGCAGCTCGTCAAGATGTTTACCGAGGTCCTGACCTCCATCTCCAACATCATCCCCCTGGACATGGATCTCAAGACGACATACCCGCAAAGCAACTCCCGCGACCAGGAGTTTATCCAGAACCTGGCCCTCTTCCTCTGCAACTTCTACGGCATGCACCTGCCGGTGAGTATTTCGAGCCGCTCACGAAAACACCAGTCTGCTTAGCTGAGGGCAAAACTGACCAACAGCCGCGTAGCTCATCGAGAACCTTCCGAACCGGGATTTCCTCACCCACGGCCACTTTTACCTGATCCGCATCTCCCAGATCGACGACCGCGAGATCTTCAAGATCTGCCTCGACTACTGGCTGAAACTGGTCCAGGAGCTGTACGAGGAGATGCAGTCCCTGCCCATCTCGGACCTCACCTCGATGTCGCTGGGGATGATGGGCGGCGGCGGCGCACCGAACCCCGCCCTGCTCACCAACTACCCCCTCCGCAAGCACAAGTACAACGAGGTCTTGTCGAACCTGCGCGTGGTCATGATCGAGAAGATGGTCCGGCCCGAGGAAGTGCTCATCGTGGAGAACGATGAGGGCGAGATCGTGCGCGAGTTTGTCAAGGAGACCGACACAGTCCAGCTGTACAAGACGATCCGGGAATGCCTTGTCTATCTCACCCACCTGGACGTCGTCGACACGGAGCAGATCATGACGGAGAAGCTCGCCCGGCAGGTGGACGGGTCCGAGTGGTCGTGGCACAACTGCAACGTGCTCTGCTGGGCCATCGGCTCCATCTCGCTGGCCATGAATGAGGAGACGGAGAAGCGGTTCCTTGTCACAGTAATTAAGGACCTGCTTGGGCTGACTGAGATGAAGCGCGGAAAGGACAACAAGGCCGTCGTCGCCAGCAACATCATGTACATCGTGGGACAGTATCCGCGGTTCCTCAAGGCACACTGGAAGTTCCTCAAGACGGTTGTCAACAAGCTGTTTGAGTTCATGCACGAGTCACACGAAGGCGGGTCATCTCTTTAGTCTCAAAACCAAGGACGCCCTTGCTAACCCACACTAGGTGTCCAGGACATGGCGTGCGACACCTTCATCAAGATCGCCAAGCAGTGCCGGCGCCACTTCGTCGCGCTCCAGCCGAGCGAGAGCGAGCCGTTCATCGAGGAGATCATCCGCAACCTCGGCAAGATCACCTGCGACCTGACGCCCCAACAGGTGCACACGTTTTACGAGGCCTGCGGCTACATGGTGGCCGCCCAGGGGAATAGAAACCAGCAGGAGCGGCTGCTGTCGGAGCTGATGGCGATCCCCAACCAGGCCTGGGACGAAATCATCAAGCAGGCCATGATGAACCCGGCCATCCTGCAGGACGCCGACACCATCAAAATTATCGGCAACATTATGAAGACGAACGTGTCGGCGTGCTCGTCGATCGGGCCATACTTCTTCCCGCAGATCGGCAGGCTGTATAACGACATGCTGCAGATGTATGCGGCCACGAGCCAGCTCATCTCTGAGGCGGTTGCCCGTGAAGGTTGGTGTTTTAAAAGACTGTGAGAGTTTTACGGGAGAGACGCTGACCTTGTTTTGCCTAGGCGAGATTGCGACCAAGATGCCCAGGGTCCGCGGTCTCCGGACGATCAAGAAGGAGATCTTGAAGCTGGTCGAGACGTTTGTCGACAAGGCCGAGGACCTGCAGGCCGTCCGGACGCAGATGGTCCCGCAGCTGCTCGACTCGGTGCTGGTTGACTACAACCGCAATGTCGCGGGCGCTCGCGATGCCGAGGTGCTCAAGGCCATGACTGCCATGATCACCAAGCTATCGGTATGCCTGACCTGCTAGATGGAGTGAGGGGCTGAGATATGCTGACGTTTCGATTAGGGCCTTATGGAGGACCAGGTGCCGGTGATCATGGAGAATGTGTTTGAGTGCACTCTGGACATGATCAACAAGGACTTTTCCGAGTTCCCGGAGCATCGGGTCGAGTTTTTCAACCTGCTCCGGGCCATCAACCTGCACTGCTTCCCGGGTATGGCTCTCCAACCCCACTTTTTTTGTTCGGGCCATTCTAACTCGCCCCCAGCCCTCCTCAAACTTGACAACCGCCAGTTCAAGTTCGTGATCGACTCTTGCCTGTGGGCCAGCAAGCACGACAACCGCGACGTGGAGACGGCGGGCCTGAACATGTGCCTGGAGCTGATCAACAACATCGCGGACAAGACGGACGTGCAGACGTCCAACGCCTTCTTCAACCAGTTCTTCATCACGATCCTGCAGGACGTCTTCTTTGTGCTGACGGACCAGGACCACAAGGCCGGGTTCAAGACGCAGTCGATGCTGCTCATGCGCCTCTTCTACTTTGCGTACCCGGCGGACGGCACGCAGCCCAAGATCCAGGGCCCGATCTACCAGCCGGACCAGGCGCAGCCGGGCACGGGCAACCGCGAGTTCCTGGGCAACTTTGTTAGCACCCTGTTGCAGAATGCGTTTTCCAACCTCACGCCGTAAGTTTGGCCTCTTTCTCCTCCACCTTCCCCGCCCTGTCTACCCGTAATCTAACCGTCTTGAACAACACACAGTGCCCAAATCACGGCCTTTGCCGAGGGCCTCTTCGCGCTCAACACGCAGTATGACAAGTTCCGGCTGGCGCTGCGCGACTTCCTCATCTCGCTGCGCGAGTTTGCGGGCGACAACGCGGAGCTGTACCTGGTGGAGAAGGAGCAGCAGGAGAGGGACGCGCGGCAGGCGGACCACGAGCGCAGGTCCAAGGTTGGTGGTCTGCTGAAGCCGTCGGAGCTGGAGGATGATGAGCTGTGACTTGTCGGGGTGGAGTTTAGGGGGGAGGTGAGGCCGAGGGGGGAAGGGGAGGCGGATGGGGAGGTGTTGGAGTATGAGGGGGTGGATGACGGGGATGGGTGGGGGTTTTATGGGCTTTGAAATTTATTCTTTTTTTTCTTTTTTGCCCCCTCTCGTCAGAGAAAATGGCTGGATGGTTTGGCTGATGGGTGTGTTGGCGTGGGGGGGTGGACGGCATGACGTTTGTGGGTGTGTCGTCGCCGCCTTGTCTCGTCTCTCGCCCTCGGTCTTGGCCTGGTCGGTTCCCCTCCGCCCCTCCCTGATCTCGTCCCCTTTCTTTGGTCTTTTGCTTGGGACTTGAGATGCAGGTGGGAGGGAGGATGCTGGGGTTGTTTTGTGCTGATTTTCTTTTTTGCTTTTCTTGTTCTCTCCCTCTCTTTCCCCCCCCCCCCCCCTCTCTCTCTCTCTTCCTCGCTCTAGCTTCCGCCCCTTGGCGCCTCCTCGCTAGTTAGAGGGGGGTTGTTTATGTTGCGGGAGGTTCTTGTAGTGTAGTGATACCAATAGAAGAGGGTATGGTGTCGGTATTCCATTCCTGGATGATGGGGATGTGTGACTGACTGACTCGGTGGGTTGGTGGTGAGTTTGTGAGATGAGGGTTTGAGAGTGAAGGTGATGGACGGGAATCAGGGATATAAGGAAGAGGTTGGAGTGACTGTCAGAGGCGGGGCGGTGATGGCTGACTACCTAACCGACTGACATAACCCGCTTTCCACTAACTAGTTTGATACTCGTACCTACCTACCTACCTACCTGGGTATATAAGGACTCGGGTAAGTTGGGAGGGGGATAGGTAGTTTTATCCCTGGTTGTGTCATGATGGGACAGAGCCTTATTGTTGAGCACAGTGCCTGCAATCCTCGGCTGCATCCAGGAACGGCCAGGGGTCAAGAGTTTGGTGGTGGTGTTTGGAGGGCGGGGCTTCCCAGAAGCCGTGTGCCGAGCACAGCCAACAGCCAACCCCACACCCCGCCAAGGGTCCTGACGCTTGGTTTGACCGTCATAGCCCAGACACTGGCGCTTGTGCCTTTTCTTCCTTGGGTGGTGCTTGTGCCTGGCCTCGTATTCAACGGCGCCCCATCCCTCCCCCCCTTCTGACTTGAATCCCGATCTGCACCTGAGAGGTGGCTATCCGTCTGGAGTGCAGAGGCTGCGCTACGGTTCCTGCAGATCGTTTTATTTTTTACTTTTTATTTTTTATTTATTCTTGGTTGGCAAACTGCGATTGTTCTCAGGTTGGTAGTGGTTGGTTTTTGTTCCCAAACCCGACTTGGGTGTGCAAACTGACTGACTGGTTGAAAGAGGGGAGCTGAAGACTGCAGCAATTGCACAAGCGGCGGCGTGGATTTCTCAGCCGCTTTTTTTCTGGCCTCCGACAGCCCGCCCCCGGCTCGTCGTCCCATCTGCTGCTGGCTTGTTTCTTCGTCGCTCTCGGCCTGGGTCTGTTCCTATCACGAGGCTTCGTGCTGGTCGGTACCTGACCCGACCTGACGTTACCTGGCCCCCCCCCCCTCACATCCATCTCCCGCTCTACCCACCCTCGTTCCGCCCGCAATAACCTACCATACGAGGAGGTGAGACGGTTGTGGTGGGTCTGTTCGCTCACAGGAGTCGACTAGTTTACTCTGTTGTTTGTTTTGGTTTGGACCGGGTTTGGGGCTTGCTTGGATCAGGCCTTGGTCTGTTTGACCACGACGACGTCACGGCCAAGCTGCAGAGGTGTCATCGTCGGCTTTGTTAGTCGGGCGCCTGCTGCTCGCTTGACACCTATTTATTGAGTGATAGACTTGGGCAGCTGGGCTGGAGTCGGGTTACTTACTCGGTCTCGAGGGACAGAAAAGGAGAACAGGAGAAAAGGAGAGAGTGTGATACACCACCCCACACCATCATCATCAGAGTCCACACCATCATCACCAGAGTCCACCCCACCACTGCGACCCCTCCCTGAAAAGGAGGCCGACTACACCACGGGGACCGGCAGATGACCACCGCCGACCTGCACAGCCTCCTCCATCCTCCCACCAACCCCCCGACGACGCGGTCATGGCTCCGTGGTCCGACCGAGGCGGTGGCCAGCGCCCGGCAGCGCCTCCGTCGCCGCGCCCCCAGCATCAACCGAGCCCTCGACACCCGCCCCCGCCCCCGGCCGGCCGCTACCGGAGCACCTCGCGCGTGACCGAGATCGACGTCTGGGACACCATGCAGAACCACCACCTCCAGGGCGACTCGAGCTCGTCCGACGGCGACCTCCACCCGCGCAGCCAGCCCTCGCGCTCGCGCCCCCGCCACACCCGCTCCGTCAGCCACCCGTTTCCCTCGCTCTTCTCGAGTAAGAAGCGGCCCAGCCCCGGCTCCCCCAGCGACAGACGGGCGGACGGGGCTGGCGCCGACGAGTCCGGCTTCTCCGACTCGAGCGATGACGGGTTTGGGTCAGCCCCCAGGGGGAGACCATCCCCAGCTCCCGCTGCACGTGGCCACCGCAACGGATCCTCGGTCGCCGGCAGCAGGGACTTTGCCACGGGCCGCTGCATGACCTGCGCGTCCTTGGTACGCTGGCCACGCGAGCTGCACATGTTCCGCTGCACCATCTGCATGACCATCAACGACCTCCGGCCGCTGGGTCGGGAGGGATGGAGGGACGATGCGCAGCGAGAAGGGGTCGCGGGCGCCGAGGAACAGACCCGGCCGAGTGGTATGTAATTTTTGTTTTGTCAAGGATAACCTTGATATATCTGTCCCGAGTAGTGCGGAGCTGACCAAGGATACCTGCAGACAAGCCCATCTCGCTCGCCCACACCAAATCCTTAGTCGAGCAGTGCCTGCGGTCCTATTTGACCTCCACGCTCAAGCGACGGACCGGCCAAGCCGCCACCTGCCTGGAACCGCCCTTCTCATCCTCCCCCAACCTCCCCTCGCCCGACTACCTCAGGGTGCCCTCCCAGCAACCAGGCTCACCTCGCCTCGCCCTTCAGCCCAAGACTTCCCTCAACTTCGAGCCGCGGCTGCTCACCGGCCCGCCGCCGAGGAGCCCGGCTCACCCCCACCGCCGTGCCCCCAGCTGGGCCGGCAGCACGTCCAGCTCGTACTCCATGTCGCTCCAGGAGAAGCGGCTGCCCCTGCGTGACTTGCGCGATGGGGCGGTTCCCCAGGGCCTGGGCGGCGGCCACATGCATCCGCCCCCGCCGCCGAGCCCGGGAGACGACGCCAAGCGGATATTCAGGCCGCTGGAGGACTATGTGGTTGGGTGTGTCACCTCGTTCCACTGTCTCAATTCTTCGTTTTTGGTTCCTCGGAGTCATCCTCCGAGTGGACATCAACCACAACAGCAGCAGCAGCAGCAACAACACCAACAGCAACACACCCTAAGCAGCCGACCCCGCCGCCCATCCGAGCACGTCGAGCTCCGAAGGGAGGTCCGGAGCACCAGCTACCCCGTCCCCGACCTGGACCCCAAGCTCCTCCTCCTCGGCGACGTCGCCGAAAACGGCACCTGGTGGATCGGCCACGAGGAGTCCATCCCAACCCGAACGCCCTCCAGCCGCAGCCAATCCGGCCACCACCAATCCCCCGTCAGCCTGCGCAGCCCGTACATCGACTGGCCCGACCTCGAAGAATGGTACACCACCACCACCCAAGCCGCCCGCACCTGGCCCGACATCTACGCGGCGCTCATCGCAGCCGACCCCTCCCTCGCGGTCCCCCCCGCCGCGCTCCAACAGATCGAATCCCTCTTCCTCGCCGCGCAGGAACACACCCAGCACGCGCTCCTGAAAGCCTCCGAGACCCTCCTCAAACGCCCCGGCCGCCGCCCGTCGGACCCCGCAGACCTTCGCTTCCTGCTCCTCCTCGCCGCGAACCCCCTCCTCCACGCGGGGTTCAGACCCTTCCCGGGCAAGTTCCAACCACCCCCGGGCGGTCTGTCTCCCCGCGGCGGCGGCGGCGGCGGTAGCCCCACCACCGGCCGCCACTCCGCCATCCTCAAACGCATCATCGGCTTGCTCTCCAACGCCCCCGGGGAATGCCACGCGCACCTGGCCGCGTGGCTGGCGCGGTACCCTGTCCAATCCTTCATCCAGACGAAAGAACTCATCTTTGGCTTCCTTGCGTATCGTCTTAACCGGCAGAGCGAGAAGCGCCATGATGCTGCTGCGAGGGTGGATCTGATGGGCGGACTGATACCGGATGTTGGACCAGGGGAGTCGGCGGCTTCGCTGCATGCCGCGCTTGGGAGGGGGCCAAACGGTGGGGGGAATGGGAAGAAGGGGGCGGAGAAGAAGAAGAGGGTGGTTTATCAAGAGGATTGGCAGATTAAAGCCGCTGCGACGGTGCTCGGGGTGGTGTTTAAGGGGAATAACATGGGGGGTGGGAAGCCGGGGGTGGTGGGGGGGAGGGATAGTGGGGGCGTGGTGAAGGCGCCGGGACAGATACTGGCGACGAGCGAGTTTTATGTGACGTTGTTGGACGAGGCGGATTTGGTGAAGGAGTTTGAGGCGTGGGAGAGGGGAAAGGTTACAAATGGGGGGA
>MU855391.1:0-45640 GCA_033296695.1 Staphylotrichum tortipilum | reverse complement strand
GAGGTTCTCGTTCTGTCAGCACCCGTATTTGCTGAGCATGGGCGCCAAGATCCAGATTCTGGAGCGCGATGCGAGGAAGCGGATGGGGACGAGCGCGAGGGATGCGTTTTTTGATAGTATCATGAGCAACCGGGTGGTGCAGCAGTTTTTGGTGCTGAATATCCGGAGGGAGTGTCTGGTGGATGATAGTTTGAAGGCGGTCAGCGAGGTGATTGGGGGCGGCGGGGAGGAGGTGAAGAAGGGGCTGAAGATTAATTTTCGGGGGGAGGAGGGGGTGGATGCTGGCGGGTTGCGGAAGGAGTGGTTTTTGTTGCTGGTCAGGGAGCTGTTCAACCCGGACCATGGTATGCTCACCCCCTTTTTCCTCTGAAGCGATAAAAACAACTAACAAACAGCGACAGGCATGTTCCTCTACGACGAAGACTCCCACTACTGCTACTTCAACCCGCACTCGCTCGAGCCCTCGGAGCAATTCTTCCTCGTCGGCGTCGTCCTCGGCCTGGCAATCTACAACTCCACCATCCTCGACGTCGCCCTCCCGCCCTTTGCCTTCCGCAAGCTCCTCCTCTCCGGCCACAACCACCCCTCACCCTCTTCACCCCCCGCCTCAACCCCCCCGCCCCCGTCCATGACGTACACCCTCTCCGACCTGGCCGAGTACCGCCCCGCCCTCGCCCGCGGCCTGCGCGCCCTGCTCGACTACGAAGGCGACGACGTCGAGTCCGTCTTCTGCCTAGACTTCTGCGTCGCCATCCCCCGCTACGGCGCCGTCGAGCGCGTGCCGCTGTGTCCGCACGGCGAGCGCCGCGCGGTGACCAACGCCAACAGACGGGAGTATGTCGATGCGTATGTGCGGTATATGCTGGACGGCGCCGTGGCGAGGCAGTTTGAGCCGTTCAAGAGGGGGTTTTTTACGGTTTGTGTGGGGGGCACTGGCACGGAGGGTGTGTTGGGGCTGTTTAGGCCGGAGGAGATTGAGTTGCTGATTCGTGGGGCCGGGGGGGTGGGTGGTGGGGAGGTGGATGTGGAGGGGTTGGGGGGCGGGGCGGTTTATGAGGGGTGGTCGAGCCGCGACAAGTCTGAGAAGCCGTCCGCTCGGGCCGGGCGGGGGAAGGAGCAGGCGGAAGAAGAAGAAGACCCGACGATAGCCTGGTTCTGGGAGGCGTTTGCGTCGGCACCGCCGGGCAGGCAGCGCGCGCTGCTCGCGTTCATCACGGGGAGCGACCGGGTGCCGGCGGTGGGGGCAGCCGCGCTGGGGATACGCGTTATGTGTTTGGGGAAGGAGTGTGGGCGGTTTCCGACGGCGCGGACGTGTTTCAATTTGATCGGGCTGTGGAGTGGTGCGGAGAGGGCCGTGTTTGAGGAGAGGCTGTGGAGGGCGGTGGAGGAGAGTGAGGGGTTTGGGTTGAAGTGATTCTCACCGACCTTGCTTTGCGTGCGAGGGGAGGAGAAGAGGGGTTGTGTGTGTCTGAGGGGGGCGGATATGTGTGGTTATTTTGTTACCCATATACGAATGAGTCCATTGTCTGCATTTAGCTCAGGGCTTTGGTTTGTGGGCTAAGCTGGCGATACTTGCAGGGCATTTGTGTTGTTTTCTTTCGGGCGGGACTATATAAGACGGGCATATATGCATGAGGTTGAGGCGGGAGGGCAGGCATAGCTGGACACAGATGGACAAACCATACGCATGATGCAGCACTGAGAACATTGAGCATATTGCTAGACCAGCCCTACTCCAACATCCCAGGTCGAATTCATGAACACGACCAAGCTGACTGAGCGAGCAGATTCCACACCCCAACCCTGCCCTGCTGATCATCAACTCCCCCTCCCACATCAGCCCTAGCTGAAGCGGCGGAGCACAACCTCAACGGCGATTGGCGTACCTCACTCCCCTTCACGCTTCCTGCATCAGACGGCCCCAGCCGCACTGTCGTGTAAGTGCAGTCCGCCAGTCACGACTTCGGACCACGGCGTCGTCAAGAAGCCATGTGGTGAGCTGCGGGCGGGTGGTGCCGGGCTATTTTTATAAACCTACCACCTGTGATCCCACCTGTCTGTCTGGACGTGCATTGGTTCTGCGAGCAAGCTTGGAAAAGGCCCCCCTCCTCGGTTTCCCGTTTCGGGGCTACCTCTGTGCTGCCCGGCAGAGACACAACGGAGCACAACAACGACGATCGATCATGCGGATTGCACTGCCCGCTGCGGGATGCTGCGGGATGCAGAGGGGAGGCATGGCGATTCGCTGGAGAGGAGGGAGCTGGTGGTGGTGGTGCTTGGGGAACACGAGGTTGGGGGCTGTCCCATTGGTTTTGGTTTGGGTGCTGGGGTGGTGGATGCGGAAGTGGTCGAGGAGGGAGGTGGACGACGGCTTGGTGCTTCCAGCGTGTCGAGTTTGGACTGTTAGGTTGGTCTGGCTTTGGCCCCCAGTCGAGAAAATGCCAAGGATTCCGCACACCACACACCACGCAACTCTTAGTCTCGGCCCCCCGGATGACCGAGTCAGCAATCCAAGCAGTCATCTTCTTCCAGTTCAATGCTTTTGACAAGGGCCTTGGTCCGAGATTCAAGAACCTTCAACTCAACGACTAAATAACCACTTCGAAAGCAAGAAAAAGGAGATTCGAGAAGAGAAACGGCGGATTCACTTTTTCCAACCCTTTTTTCTGCAGCAGAATACGTTGTTTGGTGGTGAAGTTGGAAAATTGGACCGGGGCCCTGGTCGTCAAGTGACGCGCCAACGAACTTTCCAGGGTTGGACTGATGCCTCATCCCCCATCGCCGTCGCCGGCTGCAATTGATTTCAAAAGGAGGGAATAACCGTTGCCGGACGGTAATTGCTTGTCTGCTGCAGGGCATCGGGACCTGCACATCGAGTTTCACCGGCGGGTTACCCAGCGCCGACGGAGGACAACAGAGTGAGGGAAGAGGGACGAGGGACGAGAACAGCAGAGCAGGATCGGGCGTGCTTGGGGGAAATTGAAACCGTCGCCATCTTGGCCGCTTGTGTTTTCTTGGCCCGCGCACCCATGCGCCCAGCATCCGCAGATTCCATCCATGGATGTCCTCGATCTGCAAAAACTGCCCGCCCTCCCCTGCGCCTGGGCTGCCAGGTTGGCACATGGATCAGTCCCGAGTCAAAGGGTCCTCGCGGGGCTGAGCCCGATCGGGAGCATGATCTCTGGAGTCTGGGGTCAAGGCAGATAAAAAAAACTCGAGATGGCTGGCTTTTGCACCGTTCATCCCATGCCACCCACCAACCCACCAAGCCCACCCGTCCACGCGCGGATATTTCGGCCCCACCGTTTTCAAATTGGGTGGCCCAGGAACCAGCCGACCCTTCGCCGTCTCGTCATCCGAACACCCTGATTGTGTGTGTGTGTCTGTGTGCTGGCTCAGGGAATTGGCATTGACGGGCAGCAACACCACTCGGGTTGGAAAAGGCATTGTCCTCAGTATATTGTCGTCCGTTCTATCTCGTGCAAGCAGCAACACCAATCCCTTCCCACCTTCCACCATCCACCATCCACGTATATTCTCATCCCTCCTCGGCTGTGCCGTGAGCCGATGGACCTGACTGACTGCGTGAGCGACATGAGGTACGAGTCCAAAAGTAACGTTAGGCGGGACGGGTTGCACGGCGTGGCCGCCGCCGCGGGTCAGCGCACCGCTCTCCCTCCCTCGTCCTCCCCCCCCCAGCACAGCACTGCCCCCTGCGACCTGGCATGGCGCCGCCAAAACCTAAAAAGACCCGCCGACGCCAGTCCGGCACCCCCCCTGCATCCTGCTTGCCCGCTGGCTGCCCGCTGCCCGCCGTAGAAATCAGCGCCCAATTTCCTTTCATTCCAGCGTCAGCTGCTGCCGCTACCGCTGCTTGTCTCTCTCTTCCGCTCTCTCCTCCACCTCCAGCCAGTCAATCCGTCGTCAGTCAATTCACGACGACTCGACGACGACGACGTCGCCCTGCGCCCGTCTCGACCGACCTGCGACAGACAACTCCTGTCTTAGTCTTGGTCCCGCGCGTCTGGCCTCGCTTCCAGCGCCTAGCATCGCCATTCGCGCCAGCAGCTGCCCGTCTCCTGCAGACGCCAGACACGCCAAGTGGCCCGCTGGCCCTCGAGGCACGCCCTCTCGACCAATCCGTTCCGTTTCACGATCGGCCTCCTCAAACACGCACCCCTAGGCCCCGCGCCATCGCCTCCAGACATCGCCAGCGCCAGCGTCAGCGATCGACCGACAGACCCGACAGACGCCCGGCTGCCTCGCCCTGTCGGCTTCGCCCGCGGCGCTGATCCGATCGATCCCATTGCTACCTGAAGGTTCGTGGTTTGAGGCTGCCAGCTCTGCATTGAAGCATGTCGCCTGGGCTCTCCAATTCGCCGTCCGTGACGTGGTTGATGCACCATCGATTGCTCTTCAAGTCGCATTGCATATCCCTTTCCGCCTCCTCCGCCGCAACCAACCCGTCCGGCTGGTGATGCCGCATTGCGCACCTCGGAGCTGACATGCCAATTCCGTACAGGGACTTTCCCCGGCTGAAGCGCCAGACCTTCGTCATGTCTAACAACACCAGCGACCCCGGCGGCGGCGCCGCCAACACGACGCCGCCGACATCCCCTGTTGCTCCCCCCCCGACGACCACAACGCCGCCGCCTCCCCCCCCGACGACCACGTCGACTTCCTCATCGCCGCCGCCGCCGCCGCCGCCCCCGTCGTCGACCACGACCTCGACAAGCAGTCCGCCACCGCCACCAAGCAGTACAAGCACACCCAGCTCGTCCAGCTCGTCATCCCCACCACCGGGAACCACATCAACACCCGGCGGCCAAACGAGCACCGTCATCGAGACACAGACAGTCACCTCGTCCTTCTCCCGGACGAGCGGCACCCTCGACTCCTCTTCAACCAACACCGCTACCTCAACCCCGGCCAACATCGACACCAGCGGCAGCTCCAGCGGCGGCCTCAGCAACAGCGGCAAGATTGCCATCGCGGTGGTCGTCCCAATCGCCGCCGTCGCGCTTCTCGTCCTCGCCGGCATTTTCCTCTGGCGCAAGCGCAAGCAGCGCAAGGACGCCGAGGAGCAGCGCCGCAAGGAAGTTGAGGACTACGGCTACAACCCCAACGCGGACCCGACCATCCCCGCCGTCGCCGCGGCCGGCGGCGGCGCCTACGAGATGCGCGAGGACGGCGCCTCCTCGGCCGGCTACCGCGGCTGGGGCACCACCACCCTCGCCGGCTCGACCGCCCGGAAGGCCTCGACCATGTCGGGCGGCGCGGGCGCGTCGTATTCCGACGCTGCCTCCCCCACCCACGCCAACGCGACCATTTCCGATACCCGCTCGGGCGAGCCGCTGATGGGCGACGTGCCGCCGTCGCCCGAGGGCGAGATCCTCGGCGCCATGGGCCCGTCTGCCGCCAGCAACCGCGCCGATGTCCGCCGCGGCCCGTCGAATGCCTCGTCGTCGTACAGCGCCGCGGGCAGGTCGGACGGGTCGGGGGATGGACCGATCGGGGTAGCCTATGGCGGGGGAAATCCGTACTATGATCAGTATGGCGAGGGGAATCCGTACGCGGATAATGGGTACGGGGGTGGCGGTGGTGGACAGCAGATGGAGGGCGGTGGCCAGCCGGTGATTAGGGATGTGAATGCGCGGAGGAACACGAGGATTGAGAACCCCGCGCATTATCCGCAGCAGACGCAGACGGCGGGGATTTCGCAGAACTTTTGAGGGGGTTTGAGCTGAGAGAGTGTTAGTTTTGGGGGGGTTTTTTGGATGACATTGGATTTTCCTGGTTGGCATTTTTTTTCGACAAACAGCAAACAACAACAACAACCTTCAACTTTCTCCGGACGGACACCAAAAAATCAGCTCTGGATTTCTACCCTTCTCTCCCATGCCCTCCGCTACTCACCCCGACTCCTTTTCCCTTGCGTCCCTGGCGTTCTTGGATTGGCCACATCACATCACATCGCAGCACATACAGCACCACTACCACCTTTTTTTTTTTTTTTCTAAGACCTAATTCTCGAAAATCTGGGCGGGAGGGATGTGAAGGTTGCCGACTCGCAGCTGTCCTGCACCGCCCGGCCGTTCTGGACGATATTCTCCTTTTTTTTAGGTCTATTCCTGTTTTTTTTTCCTGTGTTTGATGTTGTTGAATATATCATTATTGAGTTTTAGCATGGGGAGGGTCAGATCGTTGGGGATAGGAAGTAGGTTTGGTGGGATGGATGGGGAGATTTGACCGTGTTGCAGGGTGAGGTTGGGGATTGGAAAGGGGAGGGGTAAGATTGGGGATATGGACAGGATGGTGGTGGCGTGTCGGCTGGGTAAGGTAGGGGGTTACGGTGTGTTGGAAAGTTGGAGACGGGGGGGTGTTCGAGAGCCGACGAGGGTGGTTGGATGGGAATGTATAAAGACGGATTTTCAGATGGGGACGATGTTGTACAGGTTGATGTTAAGGTGTGTATACGTATAAGGAGAGGCATTTGGGGCTGGTGGTTGCTGGGTCTGATCTCGGCAATTTCGTCCGTCTGCCGTTTGGTCTAGCGACATTTTTTCCTACTATGTTGAATACCACAGAAGGAGACTTCATAATCACCACATCATGACCGCCCGAGGGACTAGACTGTGACCATTGAAGATGGTGAGATTGTTGCACCTAGCGACAGATGAATGTTTGTTCGTGTTTTGTTCCCCCTGAGCGGCGGAAGCAGCATTGATCCGCGCTGCCCCACTTCCTCCAGGCCCAGGCGGAAGCTCAAGTGGGTCCAAGGTTCTAAAGTTTTCGGGCATCCCACCTTGGAGCAGCATTCGAGCTGCCTGGCCGACGACGGGAGAGACCACCACCACCAAACCCACCCGCCCTCCACCGACCACCGACATCACGCTGCCAGCCCAGGCTTCCCCCGTACCCCCCTCTCGAGGCTGCCACTTTTTTTGCATCGACTGTTCTTTTTTCCTGGACACAGCACCCCGGCAGGAAATATCCCCCGCCCAGCAAACACCAACGGCAACGCGCTAGAAAAAGGGCGAGAGCCAAGCGACAGGCAAAATGCAGGCCCCTGTCGTGGTGATGAGTACGTCCAAGCTGCTGCTCCTGCCCGCGTCTGCCCCGCCCAGGACGCATCCCGCTGACCATGTCAACCCTCCCTTCTCTCTACAGACACCCAGAGCGGTGAGAGGCAGACTGGTCGCAAAGCCCAGCTGTCCAACATCGCCGCTGCCAAAACGTATGCTCCCTTTGCCCCGCCCCCTCCTTGACCCTCCCGTGCCCCTTATCGAGCCCCGCAACTGACCACCACCACTACCGCCATCCCACACCAACAGCGTCGCCGACATCATCCGGTCATGCCTCGGCCCCAAGGCCATGCTCAAGATGCTGCTCGACCCCATGGGCGGCATCGTGCTGACCAACGACGGCCACGCGATCCTCCGCGAGATCGAGGTGTCGCACCCGGCCGCCAAGAGCATGATCGAGCTCAGCCGGACGCAGGACGAGGAGGTGGGCGACGGGACGACGACGGTTATTGTTTTGGGTGAGTGATACTGGCGGCATACATACTGTGATATGGGGTAGGTGGATTTTGTGGGGGAGAGTCGGCTGGCTGACAGAAAGACCCCAAAAAATAGCCGGTGAGATCCTCGCGCAGGCCCTCCCCCAGCTCGAGCGCAACATCCACCCGGTCGTCATCATCGCGGCCTTCAAGCGCGCGCTCAAGGACGCGCTCCAGATCATCGACGACATCTCGCTCCCAATTGACGTGACGGACGACAAGGCGATGCACCAGCTCATCTCGTCGTCGATCGGCACCAAGTTTGTGTCGCGGTGGTCGGACCTCATGTGCAGCCTGGCGCTGGCGGCGGTGCGCACCGTGACGTGGGAGGTGGGTGACGGCAAGCGCGAGGTGGACATCAAGCGGTACGCGCGCGTCGAGAAGGTGCCCGGCGGCGAGATCGAGGACAGTCGCGTGCTGGACGGCGTCATGCTCAACAAGGACATCACGCACCCCAAGATGCGCCGCCGCATCGAGAACCCACGCATCCTGCTGCTCGACTGCCCGCTCGAGTACAAGAAGGGCGAGTCCCAGACCAACATTGAGGTGACCAAGGAAGCCGACTGGAACCGCATCCTGCAGATCGAGGAGGAGCAGGTCAAGTCCATGTGCGAGCACATCCTGGCGCTCAAGCCGGACCTGGTGATCACCGAGAAGGGCGTGTCTGGTAGGCCTCTCTCCCTCCCCTTTTGCTATTACAATAAACACTACCTAACACGCCCCCAGACCTCGCGCAGCACTACCTCATGAAGGGCAACGTCACAGCCCTCCGGCGCGTGCGCAAAACGGACAACAACCGGATAGCGCGGGCGACGGGCGCGACCATTGTCAACCGCGTCGAGGACCTGCAGGAGTCCGACGTGGGCACCGAGTGCGGGCTGTTCGAGATCGAGAAGATCGGCGACGAGTACTTCACCTTCCTGACCAAGTGCAAGTCGCCCAAGGCGTGCACGGTGCTGCTGCGCGGCCCCTCCAAGGATGTGCTCAACGAGATCGAGCGCAACCTGCAGGACGCCATGGGGGTGGCGCGCAACGTCATGTTCCACCCGCGGCTGTCGCCCGGCGGCGGCGCGACCGAGATGGCGGTCTCGGTGCGACTTGCGCAGATGGCCAAGAGCATCGAGGGCGTGCAGCAGTGGCCGTACAAGGCCGTGGCCGAGGCGCTCGAGGTGATCCCGCGCACACTGGTGCAGAACGCGGGTAAGAGCCCCGTGCGCGTGCTGACGGACCTGCGCGCCAAGCACGCCGAGGGCAAGAGCTCGTGGGGTGTGAATGGTGATACGGGTGCCGTGGCGGACATGAAGGAGTATGGCGTGTGGGAGCCCGAGGCGATCAAGGTGCAGAGCATGAAGACGGCGATCGAGGTATGTTTAAGTCTCATTCGCTTTCTAATTTATTTGATGTTTGGAAGAATACCGACTGACCGTCCGTCCACCGCAGTCCGCGTGTCTCTTGTTGAGAGTAGACGACATCTGCAGCGCCAGAAAGGCGCAACCGGGCGTCGGCACCGGCGCGGGCGGGATGGACGAGTAGAACACGCGCGAGGGGCTGAGACTGGCTCGATGGGGGAATGGGCTGGAGGAGTGGCCATGCCGGGCGGCAAAAGAAAAATACCCCCGTTAGAGTAAAATGATGGGTCTTGCTGTGATAGACAAAAGTCGAGCAGCCAGTCTGGATGTCCTCCCGCTGTTTTGTCTTGCGCTATGCACTGTTGTATGTCCCTTCCTGGTTCGAGTTCCCCAGGTTCAGTCATCGTCGTGGATAACCAGCCCCGGCCCGTCCGCCGCAGCGGGAGCAGCCGCGGGCGTATCCTTTTCCTTCCCCTCCCCATCCTTCCCCTTGGGTTTCTCCCCATCCTTCCCCACCTCCCTTCCCTTGTCATCATCCCCCTCGTTATCCCCATCCTCATCCTTCCCCTTCACACCATTCCCACCCCCACCATTCCCCTTCCCCCCCTTCCCTTTCTTCCTCTTCTCCCTCTTATCCCTCTTCCTCCTCGTCCGCTCCTCATCCTCCCTCTCCCGCGCCCTCTTCCGCTCCTCAAACTCCCCGGCCTCTTTTTCTCTAGCCAAATCTTCATCCATGCGCCGCAACCGCTCATACTCCCGCCGCCGCGCGGCCTTGTAGACGTGGAACTCCCCCGACCCGGCGCCGGCGGAGGAGCCTTGGACGTTGGTGACGATTTCGGGCGGCGGGGGGAGCGGCTTGAGGGAGGGCCCGCCCGGGGCGGGGAGGTGGATGGGCTGGGAGGGGTTGGAGAAGAGGGATTGGAGGTGGGAGGCCTGGGAGGAGGTGGGGGAGAGCGGGCGGCGGGATTTTTTGACAGGGCGAGAGGTAAGAGGGTCGCGTTTTGTGGGGGTGGAGGACATCTTGGGTTGTTCTGAAGCGGGGTTGCTGGGAGGGTCGTTGTGGGTGTCGCGGTGGTTTGCGCGAGGTGGGCTGCCACCCGGGGTGTCGCAGGCTGCGCGGCTTTTTTGTGCCCTTTTGGAGTTGCGCGGGGGGTGTTTGTGGTCGCGCGGGATTGGTGGTGATGATAGATGTTTGATGGTGGGTGGTGGTGGTGATGGTGTTGCTTGCTGGTCGTGTCGCGGTCGAGGCTGGGTTTGGTCAGCGAGACGTGGAAATTTAAGTGGGTCGGGGCAGCCTCGGCTTGGCATCCGCCGGCGAACCAGCAAACATCAGCCACGCAGCCAACACGTCGTTTTCCTGGGACAGGATTCTCGCCTGTGGCACACTCTTGTTTGTCGCCTGTCTGCACGGAGTACGACAACGTCATGGGAAGCATCCCTCAACCCCTCATGCAACCCCTCACCCAACTCCTAACTCCCAAGTCCAACATCCAACATCCATCATTGACCTTCAAATTAGTCCGCAGAGGGACATCAGCGCGTGGTAGCCGCCCACTGCCAGCTTTAGGATTCACCCGCAGCCAATCCGCGAGCTGGGCGCTTCGAGACAGCAGCACACAGTCTGTTACTCAGTGCAGACACGGTCCTCGCAGGGGCGATCCGTCAACTGCCGCGCTGTTGCACAGCCTTGCGTTCGTTGGCGGGCTCGGGAGGGCCCATGATTGGCCCGCAAATCAGGCACCGACAGGGGAGGCAGGGGGGCCCACGTCCCGCCCCCACCTCAGGGTGGCACCAGATCTCTGTTGTCTCACGCGATGTGCAGTCCTGTCGCCCTGCGCGTCGCCCAAACGAGCCGCGGGGACGCAACATCGGTCAGCTCGATGGGCCGGTCGTGTTGCTATCAAAAGCTCCAGACATGCATACAGCTTGCTTAAACGCTCAAAGGAGGACCGCGCGGGACGGCGCAACACAAACAGCATACCGTCCATCCATCAAAGCCTTGGACAAGCACAAGCACAAGCACAGGCACAACAAGCGAGTGAGAGGGACGAGAGGGACACACGGGTGGGTCCGCGCGGCACAGTTTGAGGGTCGGCCCCAGCCCAGCCCAAGCACACAAGCACACCAACGACGGACGGTAACCCAGAATCCACCTCTTGGGCAGGCATTGGTAATCGGTTGGGTGGGCTCTGGGCGCTCTGAAATCCTGGCGTGCTGCAATAATCCCGGACGCCTGGCGAGAACCGCCTGGGCAGCTGACCCGAGGCTGTGGGCGCCTCTGCATAGTATGACTGGCTTTCGACCAGGGATGAGGAGTTCCTCATTTTTTGCATATCAAGAGAGTGCTCCCTCCCCTTGTTGGATGAATTTGATCTTTTTTTATGCTCTTGATGACCCATTGAGCATTCCAAGCTTGCTTCCATTCTTAGTCTGTCGAGTCTTCCTTTGGCAGCGCCCGATCCAGTGCCCAGTGGCCCCGCTAAACGTCACTAACGCTACTTCGTATCGGCTCTGCTTTTTTGAAACAAGAGCTTCCCATCATCCTTTGCCCCGTGCTGCTCCGACCTGAGGACGACTGTTGACGACCTACCCCTCGACCTGGCACACGACCACCACCACCCACCACCCACCACCCACCAACCAGCCGCCCGCCGGCTGTTTCTCTGACTTTGGTGCCTCATCATCATGGGGAAACCAAGGCTGATCATCCTCGTGCGCCACGCCCAGTCCGAGGGCAATAGTACGTCATGTCCTGGGTCGAACTACTACTCTCTCGTCCCTCCCCCCCTCGACTTTGTCTTTCCCTCTGCCTGGCTGCCACTGACCAGACTGCACCCCCAGAAAATCGCGACATCCACCAGACCATCCCCGACCACCGCGTCAAACTCACACAGGATGGCTGGCAACAGGCCTACGAGGCTGGCCGCCGCCTGCGCGCCATGCTGCGCGCCGACGACACCCTCCAATTCTTCACTAGCCCCTACCGCCGCACCCGCGAGACCACCGAGGGCATCCTTGCCACCCTGACCAGCGACGACCCGGAGCCGAGCGCCTTCAAGCGCAACAACATCAAGGTCTACGAGGAGCCGCGCCTGCGCGAGCAGGACTTTGGCAACTTCCAGCCCTGCAGCGCCGAGATGGAGCGCATGTGGCAGGAGCGCGCCGACTACGGCCACTTCTTCTACCGCATCCCCAGCGGCGAGAGCGCCGCCGACGCCTACGACCGCGTCAGCGGCTTCAACGAGAGCCTGTGGCGCCAGTTTGGCGAGGACGACTTTGCCAGCGTCTGCGTCCTGGGTATGTATACCTCACACCTCCGCCATACAGACAGCCAAAGTGCTGACAGACAACCAACTTCCAGTCACCCACGGCCTCATGTCCCGCGTCTTCCTCATGAAGTGGTACCACTTCAGCGTCGAGTACTTTGAGGACCTGCGCAACGTCAACCACTGCGAGTTCCTCATCATGCGCCGCAACGACGACAACGGAAAATATATACTCGAGAACAACCTGCGCACCTGGTCCGGCCTCAAGCGCGAGCACGCCGAGCTGCTCAAGGAGAAGGGCGAGGACGGCGCCGGTACGGAGAGCGGAACCAGTAAGGAGAGCGGAACCAGTAAGGATGCCTCCAAGCTCGCCCGCTCCACCAGCACTGTTGAGGTCCGGCGCCGCTGGGGCGGCTGCCCAAACGGCTGCGACCACGACAAGAGTTTCAAGATCCGCCAAACCCTGGCTGACCTCGTCAAGAGCGACCACATCATCTCTAACCACGCCGTCGGCCTGCCCGTCAGCGGGAGCAGCAGCAGCAGCAGCGTCTCGGGCGGGAGCGCCAGCACTGCCGTGCCCCATGCCGCCAGCAACCCCAACGGCGGCGTCGCTAACCCGTCCTTCAACGGCACCGCCAACAACAGCCAGTCCCTCCTCAACCGCAGGCCGGCCGCCAAGCGCTTCCAGCCCCAGTCCGCCGACGAGCACAAGCACCCCCACGACTCGGCCGCCGCCGCCGCCGCCGCCACAGGAGGCCCGCAGATCGACGTGACCAAGGCCCGCGATGACGTCGTCTCCAGCCCGGACGGCACGCCCTCGTTCATCTCGGTCGACGACCGCCTGCGCTCGCGCCTCAAGAGCCCCTACCTGCCGCCGCACCCGCTCGAGCCCGCCGCGCTGCACGTCGGCCGCGACTTTGGCGGCACCTACAGCGGCCACAACAGCGCCGCCAGCGACGACGCCGACTCGTCCGAGGACGACGACCGCCGCCACGGCGCCGCCGTCATCACCCCGGCATCGTCCACCACCACCTCGTCCTTGGCCGCCGCCAGCAACGGCACCAAACCGTCCTCCCCCAAAACCCTCGGCGTGCCCCCATCCGCCATCCCGCACTACCACCGACCGCACCACCAGCGCGAGCAGTCACGCATGGGCCGCGGTACGCGCGCGAACCGGCTGGGTGATCATCACAGCAGTGATGGGGAGCACGAGGCGGATGGCGAGCACGAGACGGCGTCGTGCTGTGGGGCTGAGGATGAGGAGAGCGGGTCGGAGCTGCCGCGGTCGGCGCTGAGGGAGTCGGCTGTTGAGCGGGATGAGGAGTTGGCGAGGCTGGAGGCCGAGGAGAAGAGTGTTATGGGGAGTGTTTATTAAAGCACGGGATTGTGGAGGGGGGGGGGCCGCGTATTTCATGAGGATTTGGGTGGGTTGTTTATTGGTTGTTTATTGGAGTTGAGCGATGTTTTTGAGACTGATTTAACTACATGGGGGGAAGAGGGAAAGGAGCATGGGGTTGGCTTTTGAGGGCAGCGATGCTTGTGTTTCGAGGTGGTGCTGCATTTTGGATCGGATATACCATACCCAGATTGTTTTTCTCTCTTTCAGCTCCCTTGGCTTCTTCTACATGGTGGGGATACACGGAGCAGATACACCCGAAGAATGGCAGAGAGCCGGCCGGGCTGGCGACAGAAAAGGGACGCTGCCGACGTCAAGCGGTGGCTATGGAATAGAGAACGTTGACGATGTACCAACTACCGGCTTCCTTTCCTCATCGTGATAGCTTCATCCTCTTTGTCCCAAGACTAGACCACGAATGGTGATCCCTCCCCCAACGCCCCTGTCAGCCAACTCTTACACAACCTCACCTCAACGATGTCTTTGCCCTCCACCGAGAAACTGCCGCGTCCACCACAGCGAAGCAGCCTGTTGTGCCCCGTTCCATGGACCCGAGAATTCATCGCCGGCGGGGGGCACAGCATGGAGGTTCGACGCCCTGGTAGGACAATATCAACCACCCCCATCCCTAATTCTGTCTTTCTTTCTTCTTTGCTCATTTTTTTTTGGTTCAGCGGTTGCCTCTCATCCCCGCTGACTTGGCTTGGCCACGCTGCATGTCTGAGACCTATCACTTTCGGTTTTTCCAACCGCCCGTTTGCTGTGTAACCCCGTCCTCCCTGTCCCTGTCCCTGTCCCTGTCCCTGTGGAGAGGGGGGGTTTTGTTCCAGTTTGATCCCACAGTTGCGGGCGTAGGGACGGACGAGAATGGGGTGGATGGGGGTGGATGAGGATAGACAGAGTTGGAGGAGAGTGTGGCTAAACTGAGCGCGAGGGTAGAGGACGAGAGAGATATGTTGTCAGCTGGTTTTTGTTGGTCGAGTTTGACGCTGAGTAGGTAGTGACAGCAAACACGTCTGGGACACATCACATACAGTCGTTCACTCCCCCTTTCTCAACCCTGCCCATGGCTGACCGCCAGCCAGATCAACCGCATCACGGCAATGGCGGTGACAACGGCGCTCCCAAAAAGAAAACTCACAAAACGGCTACCCACATGCCCCCCCGCCACAGACACCACCCCAGGCTACCTAAAGCCCCGTGGAACACACGAGGGGTGTCAACCCACCCATCCGGCCGGTTGGCCGGCCGCCAAAAGGCGATACGCACGATCCGGCGGCCGCCCGAGACTACATCTCTCCCGTTGGGGCCGATGGAGGAGGCGGCGGCGGCGGGAGGCTGCAGGCGTGCATGGATGGGGTTGACGGATGAGGACGCCACGGGCGCGAGGGTTGAGAATGAGGGGAAGTGTTGCTTTTTCCCCGTGGGTTTATACTGAGTTGAGGGGTGGTTGTGGCGGGGATGAAGTTGGTAGCCGCTTACTTGCCGTCAATTGTGACGGACTGGACGGGGGTGTGCTCCCTCGGCGAGAAGTCGGTGGGCGTGTCTCGCTTGTTGAACTCACGATGAGCAAGCTATCCTGAACCGTCCCAGCGGTGAGAAGAGCGGGCAGACTGGCCGCCCTCCGAGTCTGTCTCCCCCCTGGGCCGGTCAGTCAGTCAGTTATGGGTCTGTCTCACTCACCAAACTGCTGTTATCAATTCTGGGCTTTTTGAGCAGCGGGAAAGCCGGCCAGTCTCTCCCAGTCCATCTATCTCCCTGCCGGGTCAGTCAGTTCTCGATGGCTCTGTCTCACTCCCTCACTCACCGACCTGTTGACTCCATGCTCTAAGCAACCCACCCCGAGCCCTTCGATGACAGAAAGAACCTCCCCGGCACGCCGGGGAATACAAACACCCACCCAAACAAGCCACCGACAGGACAGACACTGACACAGGGCAAGATCAGCAGAACAGGCACAAGGCGAGACTGGTAGACACAGGCACAAGGCAAGACCGGCAGACACAAACACAGGGCCAGACACCCGGACGAAGGAAGCACAACACAGGAACACAGCAGCTAGACAGGAGCATAGCACAGGGGCAAGGCATCCCGCCAGACACGCATCGAGGAACACAACGGCAACGGCAACGGTAGCAAAGCTCCGCACAAGGCGGCGCGGAGATGCCGGCGTCAGTTACACGCCCCTTTTTTCTCTGTCTTGGTTCCTTTCCCTTGGCTCCTCGGTATACGGGGAGAGTGGACGGAAGGAGGCATGGACTGGGATAGCCTGCCCGAATCTGGGGTGGGAGTGGGAGTGGGAAGGGAGACAAACGGTGAGGGGAGGGTGTAACTCGTGATACTCGGGTGAGACATCGACGGCTGGCTGGGCTGGGTTGATCCAAGGGTGTTGTGGTTGCGGGCTGCCTCATGGCTCAGGGAGGGAGAGGGGGCCCGCGTGAGGGTTGAAGAATACTGGCTGGGGAGGTGGCGGGAGGTAAACATATGACATGGTGGGGAGGAGTAATGGAAGGGTAGCCGAGAGGCAGGTTGAGGGATGAGGCCGCTGGCTGGGTTGGGGGAACTGGTCCTTGAGCTGGGAGCATGAGGCAAACAATAACGGTGTGGTTGCTTGGGAGTTGAGTGTTGACACTTCAATCCTGTTTGCTTGGTCCTGCTGGTTTGAACTTGGAGTGTTGCTCCCCTATCACTCATCTCGCTTCTGGGACACTCGCATCTTGCTTGAGGATGCCTTGGGCAGACTAGTGGCAACTTTGTGCCAACACTGGGCCAGTCCTGGCCCGGTTGGAGCGGCAACGCTCGGAAAACGTACGAGTGTCTGTGGATCAAGGCTTTCTCCCATTCAGGGGGCTCGCAAGAAAACAAACACGGATGAGGCAACCACCCAGTCGTCAGCTGGCCCCCTTTCCAGCCCATCCACCATCCCCTGATACATCCACCACCGCCGTCAAACCTGCCCAAGCATACGAACAGGACGGACAGCCCGCACCAACTGCCCTCGCATTTACCATGATCAGTTACGAGAAGTTATCCCCATCCGGCGATGTCATCTCCTCCCCCTGGGCTCCCTCCACGGCGGCCGCCCCAGCCTCAGTCTCAGTTGTGGCAAAAACAACCACGAGCAACCAAACCGGAATTCAACGCGGCTCTTACGAGGCCACACACCGGCGTGCACACCACCTACGGCAGTCACAAGGCCTGATCAGCGATCAATAAACAAGACCACCACCACCCTCACCACCATCATCGTCGTAGTCATTCCAGCCCTCGAGCCCTCCCCAGGTGCCGGGCGTCCCGGGGTTAACTAGTGGTTCTCGTGCAGAAGTCATGTCTCAGCCAGCCAGCCTTACCAGTGTCCGCGGGGCTCGTGAAGAAAGGGCGGCCTGTCCGACAGGACTGACTGACTGACTGACATCAGGAGGGTCTAAAGCAGGAACCCCGAGGAGAAAAGGGGGGAGGGGCGGGCCGAGAGATCACCTGCCCAGCTGCCTGCTTCGTGGGATTAGTCAATGTGGCCTGTTCCTTTCACTCGGTCGTCAAGTGCCCCTTTTCCCAAACCACCGCCATGATGACCAGCTCTTGGGCCATGTCCTCAGCACAACACCAAGTGAACCGCCCGAACGGTGTGTTACTCACGGCCGCTCCCTCGCCCCGCCGCGATTAGATAGACATCCTCCTCAATGATACCATCGGAGTCAGTCTGCCTCTCCGCCTGCCTGCATATCCCCCCACGACGCCCCCAGCGCAAGTTATCGGTTTGCCCGTCGTCCTGCGGGCAGCGTAGCATCGCGGCGTTGCTCTCTCCCTCCCACCGTTCTGCACGCGAGTAAACTCCATCCCACTCACCTCCTAAAATCCCACTCGCAACTCCCACTCACACCTCGCCACCGCGAGCAAACACCAGACAGAACTAGACAGAGACAGAGAGGGTTACATTCAACACCCCATTTCCTCCCAGCTAGTCGTAACTCCCACCCCCCAATCCCACACACACACTGGCTGGCTGGCTGGCTGGCTGCCTCGCCCTTCGCTTCCTTAGCTCAACCTTCCTGCGCAACCAGGCAGGCCGGCGGGTAGGCCGGTATGGTTTGTTAGTGGGCCTGACCAGATGGTGGATGGATGGGTGTGGGCAGCCCGCGGCCGGCCGGCCTGGTGCCCGCGCGCGGGGCGGGATTATGCACGCCATAGGTGCACCATGCATGCAACATTCAACAGGCGAGCCAGCTGCCCACTCCTGGCGCCGCTCGTCTGTTGCTGCCCCCTTCTCGCGCTGCGGTGCGCCACGGGGGATGTGTGTGTGTGGGTTGGTAGGCAGGGCTTGGGCGGGTACGTAATGGAGGGGGCAGGGCAAGGCGGCTGGGGAGATGAGGATGGTGGTGGTGATTGTGGTGGTGGTGGTGGTGGTGTGGGTGTTTGTCGTGGCTGGGACCTACACTACTTACACTAACTACCTGGTGGTGGCAATCTCAGTCAGTCGCGGTATCAGAAGGCAATCAGTCAGGCCAGTCTGGCCGGCTGGTTGGTCGGTCGGTGATCACGGTCGGCCAGAGGTCAGTCACCCTGGTGATTGTCCAAGATGGCTCGGTTTCCCATCCCATTCCATCCCATGCCCCTTCCACCCTCAGCTCTCCGCATCGCAAGCCAGGAACGGCCACCGACCTGCCGCCAGCCCGCCGCAGGCCGTCGGCTCGCCGTGGTTGCAGCGGTTGCGGCAGCAACACAGCTCCCTGCGGGCTGCCATAGAGAGATTGCCCGTTTCAGCCAGGCCCTCTCAGCGCCTCTGCGCGGTCGCGAGGGCTTGGCCCGCAGAAGCTGGAAGCAGGCGATGGAACATCGACCCCCACGACGCAGCCAGACCGGACAGACAGACCACCAAGTTTACGAGGACCAGGCAGACCAGAACCAGCCTATGGGCGCAGTCCAAGGCCTCCCCTCTCCAAGCCCCCCAGCAGCGCCGAACCAGTCCCGTCCTCTCGACCCTGCAGCAGCACCAGACGGGCGCGGTGCGTGGGCGACATGGCACTACTGCATGGTGCTGGACCCCGTTCGGGCAACCCGTGCTCGCTGGTGGGTGGTGGTGTGGCGAGGGCTGCGTCGGGGGGCGCCAGACTGGTGTTGCCCGAATAGGAAATCCGGGAAAGAGGGACTGCTCGGCGGCCGACGCCTGATAAACCGGCGCCACCAGGCCGCAGCACACACATCTCCCCCAAGCCATCAGTGCCACCATCCAACGCCTGCACCACACCCACACCAACAACCACACCACGGACTAACTAATATCTCCTCTCCCCGGGTGTAAGCCTGGCGGACGCATGCCCAGACAACCACCACACCACCATCCCTCGCGCGGATGCATGCACTTGCAGGCGTCAGGAGTCGGCTCGTCGCGGGGGTGAGAAACGGCGCGATGTAATGTACCTATATATGCAGCAGGAGAGGGAGGGGGACATTGCCGAGCAGATAAGACAGACAAGACAAGACGAGTGCCGGCAACACCAAACCCAAGGACCCCCCCCTTCGTTCTGGTGTTGCCGGCGGCATCGATAATAGGTAGCCATCCAGGCCCTGCAGATCTCTGAGAGTGTCAACCCCCAACATGCATACAAGTTATGCTGTCTGAGAACGGCCGCCTCAGATAGCCAGGTTGTGTTTTGATTGACTGACTGATATGCGCACAACTGCCGGGTCTGGCGATGCCAGCGCAGCAGAGAAACAAAAACCTACATACCTAAAGCACACCAGTCAGCCAACCAGCGTGGTTGCCGATCATCAAGCCACCATCACGGCGTCCATCCCAGGTTTTCCCCAGGTCTGGTCAGCTCCTTGTCGTAAGTCGTTTCTTGTCCCTGTCGGAACCAGTTTCAGCACATGGCGCCGGAGTCTGAGGGTGGAGCATTCGGGTGTGTTGATGGCTTGCACATCCATTGTGCTGGGATTACCAGGGAGGGGTGCGACAACAACAGACTGATGGTGGTGGTGGTGCCGTTGGTTCAACCAACTTCCCCAATCCCAGCCCGCCGGTTGCTATACTTGGTAGTTATCCAGAAACTGGGGGTCAACTAGCGTCGAAACCGCCCGTCCCACGAAGGACCCAGCAGAAAGTGCTTCGTCAAAGGGACGCATGAATTGGGGCCACCCTATTCCATTCTCTTCGTAACAGCAACACCTCTGTCGGCGGGGGGTCAACCCAGGGCTTGGTCGCAGCCACCAGCAGCGAGTGTGTCATGTGGGTAGCCTTCGGGGAATTTCCTGCCCCCTCCCCCCCCGGCGCCAGCGTCATCGTTCGAACGCACCACCACACGACGCCGGCGTGGCTGCTCAGAACACCTGGGGGGGGAACTCCTTCTGGTGGAAGGAAGTTGGCGTTAACTAGCGCGCCCAAGAATCCTGATGACCCCCCGGTCCGCCATCGTGGGTTTTGTGGGCAGCGTCGTCATTGGTGAGTTTCCCTCCACGCCAATGCTGGGCTCACATCGTCTTTCTGGTCCTGCTGCTCCTGCTTCGCTCCTCTCCGCCGAAGCCCGCGCACTTGTCTGGCGCTAGCAATGCCCATGCGACGAGAGCCCGTGGTTGACACCCACAGCAGCTGCATTAGCGGGCGCTGGGCCGTTTGGTTTTGGGAGAGATGGAAAAAACCGAGGCTGGGCTGGGCGAGGACAATGGATTAGTGAGAATTTGGGAATTGCACACCTGGCGTGGCTCCTGTCCTGTCCTCCAGGAGCCCAGGATGTCCGTCCTCAACGGCGAGCGGCGAGGAGAGTCAGTCGGCCTGTCTGTCTGTTTCCCCTCGCTCTCGCTTCCCTTCGAGGCACCGATCCTGTCCCATGTGAGATGGAAGCACGGAAAGCACGGAGGCATGTACATGCGGGGCCTGCAGGTGCTGGCTCGATCCGTCGTCGTGCACCCGTGGCTGCCGAAGGATGCCCCTGAGCGACAAGCAGTTGCTCGCTGCAGGCTGTTGGCTGGGGGTCTGTCTGCGCCAGGGAGTGCTGGTGGTGAGATGAGCTGCAGAAACACAGGGAAAAAAAAAAGAGGGGTCGAATTGGGTCTTGGGATCCGCCAAGGCTCCGCCGCTGCCAAATTGTGGCGCAACTCTTACCAGGACCAGGCACGTACAGCTGCACCCACAACAGACAGCACCCACCAAATCCATCAGCCAGCCGTCTCCATCTTCAATTTCCCCAGATTTTCGGCTCTCCATTCGACTCCATCCCTCCTCCTCCGGAATCTCAAAAGCGTTAGGCGAGATCATCATCTGGCCTCCTCCGCTGCGGTTTTTAGCACCAGCAAGGTGCGACTGCCGATGAGGTGTGGCCCTCTACCCCGCGTTTCGATGCTTCAATTTCACCTCCCTTCCGTGGGCTAGTTAAATAGTAGCTCGAATCAATCACTGGGGGCTGGCGATCAGGGCCCCATCCCCATGACGATGCGATGGCCCTCCTGACCCTGCCTTGCCTTGGCCCGAAATCTGCTGCAGGAGCTTGGCAGCTTGTTTGATGCGCGACGCTCTGTGCGGCCGCGCGTGCTGTTCTGCTGGGCTCGAAACTTGGCGTTAGCGCCGCCGTCCGTGTCAGTCGTTTGGAACGCGATGTGGTAATGCTCACGGCGGCTGGCAGCACCAACGCCAGCGCCAGCACGAGCACACCCGCAGCGGGAACGGCACCGTCCCATCCAGCGAGGAAACCCAGCAGCGGATCCGTGAAACACGGCCTGGCCTTGGGTTCCCGCGCCCGGTGCCGTGGGCAGGCAACCCAACTTGCAGTTCAAGTTCCAGTCCCTCAGGTCCGGCTCGCCCGGCTCGCACAGCCCTCGCGACCACGCAACATCCCTCGGGCACCGCAACCACACACCGAGAAACAGCGAGCTGGGAGTCCACTCAGGGGACGCAGAGGTTCGATGCAGCATTGCTGCTGGCTGTCCTCAATCACTGTTGCCTGCCGGGCAGCCTTGGCCAGGGCATTTTTTCATCAACACGCCTCTTTCCCCTTCTCACGCCTTCGATCCATTTTTTTTCTCCTGCTCGGCCAACTTGCCGACCACTTTACCTGATTCGAAGACCCTGTGCCACCAGCACAAAGCCCGCCATTCCGCTTTCTGTCGAACCTGCATCTGCAAATTGTGGGGAGGGGGCAGCGCCCACGAGGGGCCTTGCAAGGGGGCTTGGCAACAACGAGGGGAGCTTAGCCCCTTTCGCCCTTAGCCGCCTCCACACCGAGCGAGCAAAGAAAACAAGAACCCACAGCGTAACTCCACCGAGTCCACTCAAAATGCGGAGGGCAAGGGTTTAAGGGTCCAAGGGTCCAGAGAAGCGTTGCATGGACCCTGCTGCCCAGCATCGGAAACTTTACGGAGTTGCATCGTCGAGTTGATCACAAAAGGGGCATGATGAAAAATCGAGCAGGGGCGTCGGCTTTGGGGGCAGGTCGTTCGATGTGATGTGTGTACCCCCCCCCGCCCCTTTCCCCCTTCTTTTGGTGATGGGATGCTCGACGCCACTGCCATTCGAGTCTCGTGCATTGAAAGGGCATTCAATGTTGAAATTTGCGCCTCGGGCGTCTTTCCCATTGTCGGGCTCCCAGCCCAGGTGAGGAAGGCAGCCCAAGCAAGGCGTCCGAGTCCGGAGAAGGCTCGAGCCCGAGCATGCTGGCTGAGCCGCCACCACGGACCAGCCGACCACAAGGCTCATTGAACGAGACCTCGGCAGAACCGGGCGGGCATCGCTTCGTCCGCCGAGAGCCTCTCGAGAGAGCCACCATCTCATCTCATCTCACCAGCAAAAACAAACCCCGTAGTGAGGTCGCAACCCGCTGCAGTCGCTCCCGCATTAAGAAACCGTTCAATATTTCCCACATCTCGCTTCAGCTGCCCTCTGGTGCCCAAGCAAGGGGTGCTGGCTTTCAAGTTGCCCCCGACGTAACCACGGAGGAAAATCCGTCCCCCTAAAGCCCCCTGTCCTATCCTGTCCTGTCGTCATTCAACAGCCGAAGGCCTCGCTTCTGCACCAAGAGGGCACATTCACCAAACCAGATCGCCCCCCCTGTTGACTCAGGGTCGCAACCAAGATAGCGCGGGCTCTGCCGCTGCAGCGGCAGCAGGGCCCCCTGGCCCACAACCAATCACGGCGGTCCAGACTCTGACAACCTCAACTTGAGCGAACCAGATCTGCGAGCGAGAGCCGCCCTGTGAGCATGCGGGCGGCCGTGCAACCGGGAAACACGACGTCGCGGGCGCCGCGCTCCGTGCCAGCCGCGCCTTTATGGCTCCCCTGGGCGAAGATGGATGTGACCCTGTGCCTGCGTGAGAGATGCGCTGCGATGCATTGGGTTTTGTTGTTGTTGCCAGGGGGCGGGTCGTCGACCAGTCAGCTAGGGAGTTAGCCTGCCAGGCCGGGCGATCTCATCGGACTGACACCACACCCTGCTAACTACCTACCCGGGACGGGACGGCGAAACAAAACAACAAGTGGTTTTGACAGGGTATGACAGGGTAGGGCAGGCGGACCGAGAGACACTTGTCATGAGGAGGAGGAGCAACCTCGGGAGGCGTCGACGGTTTCGTGCGCACACAAGAATTCACCTTCAAGGGGGTTTGTTGATATGAGCCAGGCCGGCATGAATGAGCTCCCACCCCCTTCTCCATTGAGCGTCCCTTGCGTCCGCATTGGCGGCGGCGCTCGACCTCGCCCAATTTTGTTTCTCTCCTTCCCCCTTTGGCCTCGACGACCTCTTCTCGAGGCCGAGATGGTCTCGCTGTGGCGTTTCAACGGGGGTTGCAAGCCGACCAGAAATAACACCAAGCCTGGCGGGGCGGCCGGTGAGGATCATTACAACTGTGTATTTACACCAGGGCCAGGCCAGGCCAGGCCAGGCCCACAACGGTCCAGGGCGCGATGCAACGCTCGCTCGCCCAAAACATGCGACGTGCGTTCAACCTCGACAGAGTTTAATCTGTGACTTCTCAACGTCCGTCCTGGCTTGTGCTGTCCTTGCCGCGCCGTCTCATTCAGCCGACTGGCTCGGAGAGAGGTGGCGAAAGGAGGAGGGTCGGATATGCGAGTCCTGCCCGTTGCTGCAGGTCCTTACATGCAAGACCATCCCATGCCATACCATGCATGCCCTTAATCAACAGAGGAAAAAAAAAAGTCTCAGTCCGCCCGGCCGGGCTGGATGAACCCAACCTCAGCCAAGCGAGCCTGCACGCAGCAGCGCATCTCCCTTCCGCGGACCAGTCAAGACACTCACATCCAGATCTCGCCAGGAAACTAAAAAAAAATTCTCCGCCAGCCGAGCCAGCTGCGCTACCCAGCCCGCTGCTGCCCAACAGGACATGCAAAAGCTCCACGATAGGAAAGGCTCCGGATCGCGGCCAGCGCTGAACCAACACCTCACCTCACCCAACCCAACCCCAGTTTTCAGCTGCTGGTTACACCCACCCCACAACCCACGACCACCGCCCGTCAAAGAATCGGGCGGCTCGCCCCAGGCGGCCAATGACGACGCAGGGAGCACATTCCGAGCTTGGCCCTGCCTGGCCTGGCGCGGACGCCGGGGCTGGGGAGCTGATCTCTCTCCCCGGTCAGTCAGTCAGCGCCAGCCAGGCTGGGCTTTGCCTTGGGCTGGGCTGGGGTGGGCCAACAGCGCCACGGCCTCGTGGTGCGTGGTCACTTGGCTTGTTGTGAGTGCGAGTGATCGCCGATGATTTTTTTTTTCGATAGATCATTCCTCAAATGGGTGGCTTGGCGGGCTAGGGCAAGGCAAGGCTGGCCGCCTTGTCAAGCTCGAGTCACGAACCATTGTGCTGAGGACAGTTCCTCCGAAGCCGCCCGGCAGGGGGCCTGCTGCTTTGTGAGTGAGTGAGACTGGCGGGGAAGGTTCTGGATGGGGAAACGTGGCGTCGGGCGTTGCGTCCTTTTTTTGCTGAGCGTGAGTGAGGGAGAATGAGACTCGAGAGCTGGTGCCTGATAGGCGACGGCCGCAAGCGCAAATCCCTTTGAGGATGAACGCCGGGGTTGGATTGGGACAGCTTGGAGGCTGACGTGATGATGGATGTTGGGTGTGGTGGGTGTGGACTTCCCGAGTTGGCTCGGAGGTGTGCAAGTGACCAGGCAGAAACTTTTTTTTCTCTCTCTCATCTCACACCCAACCCAATCCGTCTGCATCAGCACTGGCACGGAAGCAGCTGGCATGCAAATCCTCATCGCTCCGGCGACCTGGCCTTGGGAGCGGTCTTCGCGCCGTGATTGGCCGCTCACCGAAGGGGTTCAGCTGATTCGACGCCAACCACACCCCCGGACAAGACCCTGGCCTTGGACTTGGGGAAACGCCACCCGCCGAACCACACCAACGAACCACGACGACGGCGAGGGCACCTGCAGGCTGAGCAAACAATGTCCCCCAGGCACACGAACGGTGTCAGGAAAAAGCGTGAGCGGAATCTTACCGAGAGATCGCCGTCATGGTTGCCACGTTGATATGGCTGCGCCGGTCTCCGGCCTTGGGGGGATTCAGGGTCCTGCCGGATTCGTGAGGTGTTCGTGTTGGTTCTAACAGATCTGGCATTTGCGACAGCTGCAGCTGCAGCGAGGGCAGGCTCGGTGAGAGATGTGATCAGCACCGCGATATCTGCCGACGCCGGGCTATCTCTCAGCCTCGTCCAGCACGGAAGGTGATGGCGGCACCAACCAGGTGACTGGGCTGACTCCGCCCATCATCATCTGCTTCTGCCATCCCGTCATCGCCGGCCTGCCGAGCGACGCCGTTGGAAGCGGAACGACAGGTTGGCGCTGTTGACGCCGTGTGTGGTCTGGTCTTCCCCACACTGCCCGATTCGGGTCTTCGCGGCCCTGGGAAAACCTGCTGCTCCGCCGAGCACATTGTCTCAGATGAGGCCATGATGACATTTTCTTGTCTCAGGGCATGAGTCGGAGGGAGTCGGGAGAGCAAGCTCGTCTATGGGAAAAAGGTCAGAGCTGACGCCGGAATGGTCGGTCGCTTGCCGCCGCTTGTAGGCACGTCGTCAGTCCGGGCAGAGCAGGCCCCACTATCTGTCTGCCACCACTATCGAGCCGCGCGCCCTTCGCCGGTTCCCTAGGTGTCTCGCCCTCACCTGTGTGGTGTGGTGGCAGCGTGTCCTCGTATGTGTGTATGTATGTCTGTGAAGAGTGTGTGGAGTGTGTGTGATATCGCCGCATGTCGGTGCCTGCCTGCCTGCCTATCCTGCCTGCTCGCAATGGGGCCGAAGACCGCGAGACCTGTCTGTCGACTTCGCTGATAACGGCAGGCGACGTGGATCCGAACTCGATTATCGAGGAGAGAGAGACCCTGAGCTCGCGCCCGCGTCGTCGTCATCGGACGGCAAAGTCTTGAATCAACTCAGCATGGGATCTCGAAGTCCCTTCCCCCTGCCCTCCGTCCCCCAGTCAGCAATCCCCTGGAACAATGCACAGTACGGAACACACTCTCCGGCTCCGCAAACCGATGTCATCAGATCTGTGACGATCATCAACCCACTCCCCTCCTCTCTGCGCTATCGCGACAAAATGAGAGCGGATGCCGACACCTCTCGGCATCACGCGCGCCGATCCGGGGTTCGTCGTGCCCCCCAAAAAAGCGGGACGCGGCCGTCGCTGCTTGCTGCTGCTTGCTGCTGTCGTCCAACCCCCCACCGAAATCGCGACATGGGGGGACGGACCGGGCGGCGGAGGGGGGTCAGGACATGGGACAAGGGTGGCCCCCCGCCTGGGCGAATCGCCAGGCTTGCCGTGCCAAAAGGTGGAGAGAAACCTCTCCAAACTGGCTTGCAACCTGCAACCTGCGAGTCGCATCCAAAGTGGATTGCAGATACCTAGCCCCTGCGGGCCCTCCCACGGCCTCTTTTCTGGCGTGATTCCTCTCAATGTTCGTGCGAGCGATCAACGGTCCCGATGGGGCACGGGGGTTGGTGGTGGACGGGACCAAGGGAACTTGCCGTGTGTTGATGTTCTTCTGGCTTGTTCCTTGGGGGGAACGACGACGACTCCCCTCCCGTACCCCAGCATGCAGTCATACTTGGCAGGATGGGGGACCCGCGACTAGGACCACTCGGGGAATGATCGTGCTACCACGAGACCGCGACAGCGAGCGTGGGCGGGGTGATATGGATGGATGACATTCACCGGATGGACGACGTTGAGAGTCGCAGTCGCAGTTGCACTCGCACTGCACCAGGTTTGGCCGCCCGCGAGCAAAGACCAACCTTGTGGCATGGACGAGGAGGGGTGCCGAGTTCCGTCGTGTACCAGTCGCAAGGACCTGGCCGACAACGTGAGGGGGAACTGAGGGGAGATGCTGCATGCATGCATGGCCGTCGTGTGGCTTGCTGCGAATGGGGAGCGAGCTGCTTGATCTCGACTGGCCAGGCAATGATCAAACCCGTCCTGCTGTTGTTGACATGGGGGGCGGGGAGGGAAGGCAGTTCCCGGTACGCAAGCAACCACACAGCCACACACATCCAGACGCATGCCCAGGCGCCCTTCGTTGCTACACAGCAGAGCGATTCGTCATGTTCGAAACGGGTTGCCTCTCTGTTGCTCTCTTGGTGATGCTGCTGCTGCTGCTCCCTCGCTACGGCTGCTCCTGCGGCGTCCTGCAAGCAGGCAATTGACGGAACAGGGTTCGACGGTGATTCGCTGGGGCTGCAGCAGCGGACGCTGCAGGTGGAACCGAAAGCGGCTTAGCCCAGGCAGCTCCCCACGGCGGATGAGACGTCGTGCGCGGCAGGCAGGCACCAGAAGGTCTGTCTGGCTGTGGAAGGAGGCGTGGTGTGTGTGTGTGAGTGCGTGTGTGTGCGGACGGGAAATGCGAGCGCAAGAGATCTCTCCCTGATCCGCTCTGGAGAGGGCTGTTTCGCTCAATGCTGGGCGATGCAGTCGTCTGCAACCCGTCCTGCCCAGCCATGAGAGGGGAGGGATCTGCCTGGAGCGGTCCACCGAGCCTGTTACAGACCCTGAGAGGTGAAGCCCATCATGTCTCACTCGAGAATGGAGAATGGAGAAACGTGGGTTTACCGAGACAACAGCAACTGCCAAGTCACAAGCACCACCCAGCCACGCAGGGACACCAAGCAGGCTAGGAGGAGGCCAGGACGCCGAGTTATCGCCCATCCAGGACACTCTCCGAAATGGCATCCCGGGGTTGCGACATGCCGTGACATTGGGCAATCGCACCGGGCTTGCCATTGGCATGTCACTCCTTTCTGCAGTGTTTCCCTTGGCGCTGATTGGCATTGTCGAAGACCCGAGGGTCTCATGCGGCCGATGGCGCCAACCTCCTCCTGCAGCAGGACCTGCACACTGGGAGGAACGAAGTTCGTCCCAGACGCCCGCTCGCCCAGCAGCCAAAATTGCCCAAGGGCCAAGGCAGCCAGGCCCAGCCAATCAAGGAGCCCGTCTGATCCTGCTGCTCAGTCTGCCTTTGACGCAGGAGGAATTCAATCGGGAAGCCTCTGGGGAAAGGGGGAGAACAGGCGCGACAAAGCCACCGTCGCACTGCAGCTTGTAGCATCAACAGTTGCCGGGCTTCACCCGACCGCTGTGCAGCGCCCATCCATCCATCCATCCATCACTCCTGGTTCTTGCTGTCGTCGTCTCGGGGTCAGGCTGGGAGAAGCTAGTGTCCCAGCTTTCCCTATCGTACTGTGTTCTGTGCCTGCCTCGCAACCACCGAGAGCCGTGCTGCGATGCAACGCAATTTGGGCGTTGAACGAGGGTCTGGTCTGGTTTGAGGGTCAGGACCCCCACGACATGTAGCCATATCTGCTGTTTTATCCTGGGTTTCCCGACGCGGTAATGCCCGCGGGTTTGGGGGGCAAGAGATTTGGGAAGAAGGCGAAACGTTATCAGTGGATGACAACACTGGCTGGCTGGCTGGCGCTGGCATGCAAATCGACGGGTCGGCAACGCATCGACACGGACTGCTGACATTTTTGGCGACACCACGGCCGCAGCCGCGCAGTTTCAGCGTGTGGGTTTCATGGCCCAGTCATGGTAGCCAGAAAAAGCCATCATTGGATGGCCCTGCCGAAGAAGAAAAAATTGCTTGCTCCCACGGGCGAAGGCGAGGGAGCAAGGGCTGGATGCAGCAGAACGCCTGATCGGTCAGCCCGCGCGGGCCTGAGGCCACTGTACCTGCACCCCCCCGCACACTGGGTGGTGGTGCGCGGGCGGGCGTGGTGGTGCGTCGTGGGCAACCCCAAGCGCCCAGCAGGCCACGACCGCGGACTGGTCTGGGCTGTTCGCTGCGTGCTTTTCTCGCCTTGTCGCCAGACGGAAACGGATGGAACGAGAAAAAAAGGCGGACAGAAGGGTCAGGAGAACAGCAGAGAACAGCAGAGAGCACCACAACCCCCACTGGAACCTTTCGGCGCTCGCCTTGGTAGCCACCCTCTTCAATCGAAGGACCGTCGTCGCATGAAGTCGACAATTTGTTGCTCCGGGACTTGTGAAGGGCTCAGGCGGGCGCGAGTCACCCACGGATCCCACCCACAGTGGCAGTGGATGCCAATTGCGCGCGCAGCACACCTTCTCGCGCACTTCTGGCCTGCCCGTGTGGGTGCCTGTGTGTGCCAACAGGCACACTGATCGCTACGGAGTAGGACTGGGAGCACACCAGGCTGGGGGTGGCCAGGAGAGAGAAAAGACTGGGCACACCCCTCTTCACGGTACCCGTGAACGTCAGACGTCAGGCGTCAGGCGTGGTGCTCAAGACCAAGCCAGGATGGCGTCAAGCTAGGAGGCTCCACTCATTGCTCACAAATGACCAGGGTGGTGCCACGACAAGACCCATGCTACGCTCACGCCTGGCTGGAAGAAATTTTTCCTGCAGGCACAAGACAGCGACCCCTGCTCTTGGCCCAGACCAAAGGGGTCTAGCGCAGATGGCAGCCTTTTTGGTCTTTGCGAGACGTGCCCCACCACACACTTCGCCCTGGTCGGGGGTGTGGAAAGGGGTACCTGGCCCCGTCGGTACCCCGCCCAGCGGATTGCTGCGTCGAAGATACACGGGGCACCCCTTCGATCCAGGTACTGCGATGGCGCCAATGTCTGAGAGTCCTCATGGGTCCTTTGTGGTCATGGGCTCTCTGCCTCCTCCCTCCTCTAAGAAGCGCCAGAATACATAATAATCCTCGCTGCCCCAGCTCTCCTCAACTCCCTCCACAGCACCACGGCAGCTTTGTTCGCGATCTCCAGCACGCACACTCTCCTTCTCGGCTCCACCACTCCCTTTGAGCTGGCCATACACTGCTTCATATGAGTCAACACGCCGCTGTCTTCTTATAGTCGTCGGTCCCCGCAGCTTCCAGCTTCAGACTCTCACTCCAACACATCAACACACGAAGACACGCCAGGCCAACACCAAGGCACCGCACCAGCACCACCAACACCGCCAACACTACGCAACAACAACACACACCAAGAAACCCACACCTACCTCAGCTCTGGTCACTCGGGCCGCCCTCCACGCTCGACGTCTCGTCCCGAATTCGACCTTGCATCCAGCTCCCACCACACCCACGACCAGCACCATGTCTTTCGACTGGGAACACCAGTTCTGCCTCGGCTGCGACAAGCAGACCGACGGCGCCACCTACTGCTCCGAGTCCTGCCGCCTGGCCGACTATGACAAGACCTCGCCGTCAACCCCCAGCTCCGCCGCGAGCTCCCCGGCGACGTCGGCCCCGCTCGACTGGAACCTGTCCAGGCCAACAACATCAGCGAACTCCAAGTTTTATCTCTCGCCCGCGTACGACTTCAGCCTCGCCCAGCCCACCGCCCGCAGGGGGTCGACCCAGAGCAACACCCTCTCGCCCTCGGCGTCCCAGACCAGCCTCTGCTCGATGCGAAGCAACTCGTCGGCGGGCCTCGACCCGGCACAGCTGACCGAGAAGGCCGCGAGGGAGCTCCGGGCATACGCCCGCTCCTTCGAGTCGGTCCGCCTCCAGCGCCGCCGATCGTACTAAGCCACCAACCAACCTCACGCAACGACGACGGCCTCAGGGCTGCCTGACAACCTCTCCTTTCTTCCACCGCGCTTGACGGCGACTATACCCAACACAATCGATCGAAACACGCCTCCGGTTTCGCGAGACACAAACACACGACTCATCCTTTCAATATCTCTCCTTTGTCTTTCGGTCTACGGTCTTGTTGTAACAAAAAAGAATTGCATACATCGGAGCACAGCATCATAAAAAAGTCTCGGGGTCGACAAGGGAGGCTGGGTTTGCTATTTTGTCTTTTTTTTTCCAGCTTTCTGTTTTGGTATTTTCCTTTAGGGCTTTTACTTGGACAAGGCGTATTTCGGGCTCGGCGGGCGGGGTTGGCGAGAGATTCCCGTGTCTTACGCAGCGATACAATTCGGGGGGAGGGGAGCTGGTTCTGTTATCCTTTCCTGCGGGAACTATGCATCTGGGACGGGTTTTTGGGCTTGGAGCGAACTTGGACACGGGAGTTGGGCCAGGCAAAGCTCAGATTGATGGACTCGGATTTTGGCCCAGGGACTCGGGATTGGATGGAATGGAATTGGCGTTGGAACACAGCACATGGTTGAGCTGTGAGTGCAATGGCACCACCACTTTTTTTTTTCTTTGGATTGGGCTTGGGACTTGATGATCATGGTCACGATCGGATTTCTGTTGTATGATGGGAGTTGATAACACTGGGAGCGGGCAATCGGCTGAGCAGTCGTCACTGCTTGGGGTCGCCCCGCACACACCTGGCGGGCAACTCTACAGAGATTGGCAATCATCAAATTGAAGCATTATCCAATCCACCAACCGCACCATCGTTCTGGAAAGCGTGCCATGTCGTGCCATGCCGTGCCATGCCCTTGGCCTGCCTCCGTCTGGAACCTCTGGAAGGTCTCCGCAACTCGTCTCAGGCCCACAGAAGGGCCCACAACCGCCTTACCTAATTATCCACCACAGCCAGTCACCAGACGCCAGGCCGCAGCGTGCTGTCTCTCGCCATTCTTCCCCGTGCCATCCAGCCATTGCAGCTTTGCCAGTGCAGCAGAAGCGGAGCACCGGTCCCGTCCCGCATGCGCTGGGATTGGACCACCTTGACAAACATGATTCGACTTCGCAGGGACATGCTCGGGCACAAGGTGGACTGCCAAAACAATACGGAGGGTACGGGTACAGTCATCGAACAGACACGACCTTCTCACCAATTTGGCGTCTGCTCCACTCTCCACCGGCTTGTTGTCGATCAGCTCTCTCATCTCGCTTTTTTTTCCTTCTGGCGCATCAGACAGCTCAACGCCGCCCCGTGCGGCGCGACTCACACAACACGCAGGGCTCCACGGCGCAACAAGCTGTTACGACATGGAGACAGCGGCAGAGCTTCGCTTGGGTTCCCTCGTCCAACATAATCCACCTCCACAAAAAGGTGACCATTCGAATCCACCACGGGGGGCAAAGGCGCTGCGTCGTGCGCCACGTCGCCCCTCTCCCTGCGCCGCCAACTGAAATCTAAGTTAGGCACGGACAACCTTAGTTTTTTTTTTGTTGCGTTCCGAGGTTGGGAGTTCAGTTGAGTCCATCCATGCCCATCGGCCTTGCCAGTTGATTGGCGTGTGCCCATAGACAAGATCCCCCCAAGTGGCAACACTGGGAACATTTCCACCCCCTTCGAGCTAGGCAGTTGGTCGATAACGACATTGACTCACCTCAGGGCGCAATTTGCGCCTTGACACCGGGCCAGAACAGCACCCGGTGGAGCAGTCGTCGAGCCCGGCCATGGATGAGCAATTGGTTCTCCCTTGCAGCACTGCGGCGGGGACGAGGAACTGTCGATGGGGGGGCGGGCAGCTCTGTTGGAACGAGAGCTTGTTCTAGACTCGGCCGTGCCCGGCCACAGCCCTCTCGCATCAGGAGAGTCATCGACAATCTCTTTTCCCATCCAATTTTTTTTTTGCCGAGGGAGCTTACGAGTAAGGCAGGGCAAGCCGAGCCGACGCCGGACCCTTCCCTCGTCCCAGGCAAACGGTATGGGCTCCCTTTGTGCATTGAGACAAACATGTAAAAAATCCCGACTGCATGGAGAGTTTGCCCCCTCGAACAAAGGGGGCTGGCCGGCCGACTGGCGGGTGGCTGCCCCCAAGGAAGGGAACGGGAAACGAAACGAACGATCGTCTTTGCCTCCTCCCTCTCCCCGCTTTCCCCTTCCTCTTTGCTCTGCCATTGCGGCATTGGCCCTTAGCTCCAACAACCCCAGAGCAGAAGGGCACACAAAAAAAAAGCCCCCGAGATCCGGGGAAGGGGGGCCAGATCCAAGGAGGCGAAAGCTTGTCCTTGCCCCTCCCCCTCCTCCACCTTCCTTCCCACCCTCCACTTCCTAGTTGCTAGCCTCAAACCTCCTCGTTGCTGGGCTGCGCGGCAGCTTTCCGCCCGCCGCCCCCTTGCGCAGGGGCAGGCACAGTCAGCGGCGCGGATGCAGGCATCTGGAATCTCGTGCTGTAGCGAGCGGCAGGGAGCATGGGAGGAGATGGAGCAGCATCAGCAATCTACATGATGAGGGGGAGGGGCAGCAGCAGCAGCAGCATGAGTCGAAGCAAGGTCCCGCCGGGATGGAGATGCCCCCAACTGACCCCAAAAAAACAGCGGCAAACCTCTTCCTGCTTCTCCTGCCCCTGAGCTTTGCTTGTTCACCTGACCTGACTCTTGCTCCCTCTCCTCTTCCTGCTCCACCATGGGGCTTGCACTGACTGGCGGGACCACCTGACCCAGCACGGCGGGCACGGGAAACCCTCTTCTCTCTCCTCCCGAGACAAACAAAGAAAGGGCTTTGCTTTCCCGTCCCCGCTCTTCCAAGTTGCCCCCGCAGTGGGATCGTCATCCTCACAAAGAATGCCGTTAGGGAGACTCTACCATATTCCGCTTCCACAACCCCCCAAACCAAACCCGCACTGTGCCCCTCTCCTCTAACCCCCAAAAAGCGAGATCAACCAACCTGCAACAACCCGCCACAGGCCGATCTAGCTGGCGGCCGGTGTGAAGAGGGTGGTGAGCACGTGGGGCCTGCCTGCCTGCCGGCCGGCCGCCGGACAGCGCGGTGGCAAGCTGCGGCGGGAAGGTAGGTGGCCGGGCGGCGGCCGGGCGGTGGTCGGGTGAGGGATGTTTTACTTTGGATTCAATGGTTGGTTGGTTGGTTGGGTGGTGAGTGGTCTTGTTTTTGGGTGCATGCATGCATGCATGCATAAGGGCGGGTGGACGGGACCCAGAGGGCATGTCCAGCCGGCTGGCTGCCAGTGGCCAGCCAGAGGCGGTTGTTTCTGGCTTCCCCAACGGGGTTTCTACAAATACATGACATGGTACAGACTCTTGGTTGATGCCGATGGGGAGGGAGAGAAATGCGGTTGCAGCTTCTCTCCCCCGTCCCGTGTCGTCGTCGTCTATCCTGTGCTGCAGAAGACGGCATGGGAGCTGCAACTCACCCACCATCCCATTGGCCCGTCCGTCCATTCAGATTCGATATCTTTGCCCGCCGTTGGGAGTTGGACAGGAATAGAGGGGGGGGGAGGCGGGAGGAGAGTGGGAGGAGAGTGGGTCGCGGATCTGGTGCCGCTCGCCCCGGCTGCCTTTTGGTGTCACGGTGGGAATGTGTGTGCCTTGTCCGATGCGACTTTGTGTGGTGTGGGCCTTGTGTGGTGGGCGAAGGCAGGCGGATAAAGCCGAACCGGATTTTGGAAGGGAAGGGAACCGAGATGGAACTGGCCAGTCGCAAGCTGGGGTTGGTTATGGAAGGTGGTGGAATTTTTGGGGGGACTGGGATGAGGTTCGATTACTTTTTTTCCTTGGGTCGGTTGTGGTTTGTGTGGTTGTTGGCATCACGAGTTACCTGTCGCCTGTCGTTCTCAACAGATCAAGGAGGAGGGCTTAGTTCCCTCGCACCGATTTTCGGCCTGGTGACAGCAAGTAGTTGTTACTGGACTCGCGGGTACTGTTACCCTCATTCTGCTAGCCTGCCCCTCATTCTTCAACTACTACCTCCTCCGCACGCCAATAGCACAGTCAGCAAGGCAGACCCCAGCCCAACGTCCGTTGGTGCAACAAACCGTCCCTCCCTCCTCCCCACCACAGACATTTTGTGTGAATAACAGCACATGGATGTCTCTGCACCGCCATCCTTACCTTTCATCTCCCGTCCGTCCCTCCCCCCCTCATGCTGAAACACCCCGTGACAGGGCGTGCAATCCGGGTTTCCCCCTCAGCCTCTTGCACCTTTCATTTCGGCATCAACCCCCCTCCCCCCCATCATACTGTACCAAGGGGGGTATAACCGTTACCACCCGTAATCTCTGGGAGCCCTCGCAACCAAGAAAAGGACCCCCTCCATCTCTGCTGTATGTATACAGGAGGCCTGCTCTGTTGGATAATGCCGAGAGATGTCAAACAGCCTGCCGCCTTGTGCCTTAACCAGCCTGGCTGGCGGTCCATATCGCAGATATTAACTGCCAGCCCACCAACTCCGACCCCCACAGGCCGCATGAAATATCATGTGGTTGTTGCTGCAGAGCCGGGTGAGGTGAGGGTGGGATAGGTGGGTGAAGTGGGGGGAGGTCACTTTATAGACCTGCAGAATTGGGTCCTCCGCAGGAAGGACCTTTGTGTCAATGTAGAACGACACACACCACACCACAGACCAGACCTACACAGTGTACACCGTGATAGTATGGTGGTGGTCGGTAGCATGCACTCGGCTTAGCCGGAGGAATCCATCACCTCGCTTCCGCTACTGTTGTCTAACATCTCTCAATCTCACATCTTTTTGCCTTCTCTACCCGTCCCAACCCGGCCGATCTCGGCCCCAGCCCAGCTCGGCCAACAAACGTCTCAGCCAGCCCCAGCCCAGGCCAGAATCAGAAATTGACTTGACCTGAGCCGCGGCCGGGGTGGCTGAACCAAGGGCGACCGAACCTACCGAACAATGCGTCAGCGCTCCCTCCTTGGCGCATTACGTCCGGCGGCTGGGGAGGGGGAGGTCGAGCTCGGCCAGGGCGGTTTGAGATGGGTATCGCTCAAGAAGCAGCAGGCAAGAACCCACAACAAACAAAGCACGCCGTTTCCCATGCCGGCTCTTTGTTTTGGTGGGCCGCGGTGGAGGCTTGGGCGGGTGTGATGACGTCATGGTCCCCATTGGACTCATCCCACTTCATTCCTGGCTGGGGAAAAAAATGAAGGTCTTTTTTTAAACCATAAAAAGTTGACAAGGGTGGAATTTTTCTATTTTTTTTCTTCAGGTCTCGTGCGTGTCTCGTATGTCTTGGCTGTGTCTTGGACAGGCGGGTACCGCTGAAGGGATACGCAAGATGTTGGGTTGGGGCGGCATGTTCCGTGTGTTGTGTGGGTGTGCGCAGGTCCGGCTGGCTAACTTGCTCTCCGAGCCGGTTATACACGCATGTGCATGTGCACACCCTGATTTTTTTTCCCTCTCTGTCTCCTCCTGCTGCTCAGTCCGAAATTGGAGGACCATCCATCAGCTTCCCATCTTTTCCCTCCGGCAAAAGTTCATGATTGAACCTCTGTGGTTGGCTCTCACACCGCAGCCAGGGCGGTTTGAGTCATCAATCGAAAGCGCCTGGAATATCCGTACCTAGTTTTTTTTTTGGTCCTGTGGGGAGAAGGGAGGGGCGGCGGACCCAAGCTTGCCAGTAGCGCCGGGCTGATGGCGATCCCGCGGTGGGACCCGCGCAGACAGCCCCACCTATGGCATCATCAATCATCGAGAAACAGTGGGGCAGAGTTAGGCAGCGAGAGAACTCTCCCTGATCAGCGCCGGCCAGCTGGCAAGACTGGTTCTGCGCCTCTGCAATCTCGAGCCGGACCCAGCAATTGGGCGGCGGGGGGTTTGTTATTATTCGGAAATCGAGGGGCTATAGCGGGCTTATGTGCTGGGGGTGGTTGTTTTGATCTAGGTTTTTCTTGCCCACGTTATGCAAGATGCCTCATCTATCCCGGGGCCAATCAGAGCGGTGGGATGGGAAGCATGGCGTTTCGAGAACCTTGCTGAGGCCAGCTACGTAATCGAGAGGTGGGTGCTGATTGGGCCACCGCAGGGAGGGGTCCTTCCCGTGCCGCTGCCTGCTTTCATCGGATAATTTGTGATCCCCGGCGTCAGATCGGATTCAGCCCAGTTTTGGTGCCAGGCTAGGGGTTTGTTTTGCTGCTAGCATGCACTAACAAGCCAATGCTATTTCAACAGCAAAACTCCAATGGTATGTGTTATAGTCTTGATGTGTGGACCCAGCAAAACCGTTGGGAAATCTGCCGAAGCCAGTGTTTGAGCATGGCCAGTTCCATGATACGACCAGGTCGGCGCGAGGAAATAAAAAATTTTCTCACTCTCGCGTATCGTCAGATCCGGCCAGCATCTTCGCGACAGTGGTCTCCGCAGCCCAGCCTCAGCCGCCGCCTGTGCCTCGCGCCGCATTGAGGCCCTCGTCATGCCCATCCCACCACATTCCAGCACTTTCGGGAGCCACTGGGAGCTCGGGGAGGGACCGTCGCCAACAACACCCGCCGTTGCCTGCGTCCTTGATGCCCTCCCTCCCTGCCTGAGGGTGCTGCTGGGCCGCGCACGCCGCGTGCGGGTGTCGTTTCCGCATTCCGGATCGCCCTGGATCCGAGATGCATTGGGCGTGGCCTGCCTTCTGGAAGACGTTGCTGTTGGGCTTGCCCTTGACGCCGATGAGGTGCTGCTCAAGCGGGACCGGCCGGAAGGAGGAGACCTGGGCGGCTCCACTGCCAGCAGCTCGCCAGCCAAGCTGCGTGTGCTTGTTTGTGGTTGTTGTTATTGCCGTTACCCTGATCTAACTATTCTCTCGTCGTCTGTGGCCTTCTCTCCCCTCGGCCCTGGCCTGGCCTGGCTTGCAGGTGGCTGGCGACATGTTTGTTACGAGCCTGCTTCACCTGGAAACCTGTCGCTCAGGCCCATGGCATGGGATGGGCGTTGGCCCATTGGTCAGGCGAGACACTGGCTCCGGTTCATACTCGCCGACGTGTCAGCCGCTCTGTCGCCCTGCGGCGCCACTCAGTGGGTTCTCTCTCTCGTTTCTGTTCCATGCCTTGCCTCGCTGCTACGCGGCGACGCGGCCTGAGACTCCGCAGGTGGGCAGGCGTATGTGTGGATGTGCGTGAGTGCGTGCGTATGCCCCTTGCTGCTGCTCCTCCTCCTACTGCTGCTCCTCCTGCAGCGAAGCCCGAGGAACCCCACGGACCGTTCGTGATGGGCAGCCCTGCGGGGCCGCTCCTCGTTGGTCGGCCGATCCGGGCGGGTCGCCCATCTCGTCCCCCTGGGGCCGGCCACTCTCTGGGACGCCTTGTACGTTGTGGCTGGCTGGCCGAGACGAGAGCCTGTTGCATGGCAGCACCATGGCGGCACTGCGGCTCGCTGTCGTTGACCAGAGGCTCCTCTCCCCTCGGCACCTCTTCCGCGCCCCCTCCCCTCCCCTCCTCCACTCTCATGTCAGTCGTCGGCCGTCGGCGTCGATGCCCTGTCTGTGGACCTTTGGACACGACACACACGACGACAACATTTGCCCGGGCCGGCTCCAGCCTGTTTCCAAATTTTGCTGTATTGCGGATCCCCAGCCTCTCCCACATGCACACCTCGCCCGACTCGCCCGTATCAGCCACCCCATCCATCATGCCCGAGCGGAGCGCGGGCTGCTTCGCGTCTACCAAGTACCTCTTTCTACTGTAGTCATAGGGGGGGGGGCGCGTGCCGAGTAACTGCCCTCCTGCTGGGATCCCGGCCCCATCCCGACCGCCGCCGCCCCGTCTCCCGAAGCCCAACAAGGCATATGTGGACCCTCGTGCCTCGCTGCTTCGTACGAGTGCGTCCATACTCCATACTCTACACCGAGCCGCCGTGCCCAAAGGAAAAGTGGCTGCCGCCAATGTCTTGGACGCATCCGGCCTCGCCCCATGGCGTGTGTCCACCCCGAATCGGAAACCTCCGGGCGCTGGCGGGCAAAAAAGACGATGCAGGCTGGCCCAGGCAACCCCCCTGGTTAGTTATCGGGCAAAATTGCAAGTATGGTTTGTCAAGGGAAAAAAACAACGGAGCCAATGCCCTCTCGTCCTGAACGGGACGCGGAATCCCGAATCCCATGCGAAATTTCCCCATCCAAACATTGTCCAAGCATGAAACAAGGCCTTGTCATCAAAACATCCCTTACTCTGCCCATCTCGATTGCCCTCTCCCCCTATCAGCGCTCGCCCAGCGGTGGATTCCCCCTTCTTACCCGCGTCGACGTCGACGTGTACACGCATTCCTCGAGTCCCTTCAGCCGTTCTAGCCCGAAATAGGTGTCCCGCTGTCTCACTCTCACGCCGTTGTCTGGCAGGGGATGGTTCGATCGGGGGGAGTTGGGCTGGGCAGGGCAGGAATGAATACCGGTTCTGTTGCCTGCCCCGGGAGGGAGGGTGTGTCTGACGTTGAGTCCTGTCATCTCCGCCGGGCAAACCCAGGTATAGCATGTCCAGCGACCGTGTACTGTGTAGTAGGAGGCAGTCGACACTGTCCCCAATACCATCCCTCTGCCTCTCCCTCTCATGTTTGCTGCTTCCTCCGTTGTATGTGTGCATGCGGTGTCTCTACGGCCCGCACCGCGCGGGAGACTGCATAGCTAGGGAGGGACAAAATACTAACAACAGCAGCAGCAACATCAGAAAAACAAAAACAACATAAACAGCGCGATCTAGACCCTTCTGTCTCCCAACTGCCGTCGCGGAACACATCCACGGACACATCCACACACCCACAGACACAAACACGTACACAGCCCCCGCCCCTCCCCATCGAACGAGGCTTTTTTTTGGGGTCCCCGTGGAATGTGCAACAGCAAGGCTTGTCGTTTTTGCTGTCTCGGACACAGTGGGAGAAAGGGACGGACGGGGGAGGGTGGGTTTGTGTTGCGTTGCGTCAGTGGGGAGTTTTGTGTGACGCTCCGGGGCAGGGTGGGAGAGGGGCGGTAATATCCGCCGCTATGCGGTCGTGGCATGGGTGATTCCCTTGCTTGCTTGCTCGGTGGAGGATGAGGGGAGGGGTGTGTTTTGGGTTCACGCGGTTGTTGGCGGGAGGTGGGATTGGACTGGGATGGGTGAGGGGTTGATTGGTGATGGGTGAGGACTGGGGGATGTTTGGTGTTGTGATGTCAATGCTGGACACCTGTCAAGCCTGTCGGGTGAGGTGGTTCCGGGGTCGGGGTGAGTGGTGGTGCTTGGGGGAGGTGGTCGAGTGGCATGTTACTTCACCGTAGTGGAGGAGAACTCGAATGGGTGGAGGGAATGCTTGAACAGGCGTCGTGGCATGGTTAGCACGGTTACCTATGAGCACGCCCTGTCCATTTACGGGAGCTCTATGTGTCAAATATATGCTTCGATGTTTGTATGGGAGGAATTCAATTACTACACCCACTGTGGCAAGGACGGGTTAGGTTAGGCTATCGAGCACGAACCCACAGTCGATGAACAGTCGATAAAATCCATGATGCTCGATATCACAGATCCAACCGAGCCAACCGGGATCTGCCTGGGTTATGCGAGTCCTCTCGTCAGCACCAAACTCACTGCTCGGACCATTATTCACGAACCAGCTGGCATGCTCATCGTTTGTAAGCTAGACAATACTCGCAACTGCTGACGTCTCGATGATGGTGGCCCAAAAACAGGGCGATGGGGCGGGAAAGAGTCCGGTTCGTTGAGCCTGCAGATGACTGCTCCATCACAGATGGCGGGTGCTCCAAGTTGGTGGCTACCAGAAAATCGAGTGGCTCTTGGCCTGCGTTGTGGCTTGCTGAGGTTGGATATGTTTGGGAGTGGAGGCAGCTAGTTGGCATGCGCTAGCTATGCAGGTGGCTAGCTCATCGCGAACAGGCTCGGGTAGCGTCCCGGGCCTCTCGTCCACTTGCAAGGCCGTATTTGGCAAACTACCAGCTATGGACGAGAGTTGGCACATTGACTAATCACGTTTCGGTGCTGCTGCTTAGCTGCCCGGAAGGAAAGGATGAGACGTTGGCTGGGCTGCTCGGTGTGTGCGTATCAAGCCTCCTTGCGCTGCGAGTGTCCAAGTTGCCCTCCAAGCCCCTTCCGCGTGAGATCGAGACGGCAGGTAGGCCTGGTGATACTAGCACGTTCCCCGGTAGCCCCGGCTGGGCTGAGAGAGGGCGATTAAGCTCTATGCTTTTGACAGTCCACCAAATGTAGATGGTAAGTTGAGCAGAGAGGTCATCGCCTCAAGAGACACGTTATCTTCATCGATGAACGTTGAATGCATGATTTCCATCCTGGTTGTTTGATTAGTTATTCGTGGGAAGCAATAACTAGCTCCTGACGGAAACCAGAGGCTCTAGAGACATGACAATCAAAAACATTGCTTTAATATCTAGGATCTGTAAGAAGCGTAGTTAGCCGTCTCCTCTTTTTGAGCCTGAGGTCTCGTTGATTCTCAACCATACCTCCTCATCCCGGGCCATGGAAGCCAACCACTACATCTTCTCGGTCTCCCTGCTAAACCTCCTCCTCCCAACCCCAGCACTCACTTGTTTCCCTCCTCCCCATTCTCCTCAACCCACCTCCCCAACGCCTCCAACACACTCTCAGCACTCTCAAACTCCCTCCTCCAACACCCCAAAATCACCTCCCCCGCCGGCAACCCGCTGGCATTTTCAGGAAACTTGCCCGCCCTAAAATTCGGATACACCACCTCCCTCTCCCACACCAAACTCTCATCCATCGTCATCTTCTCCTCCCCGACCGTGAGTTGGGTGATGAACGAGGAAGAAATGGGGCCATGGGAGGGGAATAGACAGGAGGGGTTGGAGAGGCATTATGATTTCAGGTTACCTGACAACCCTGGGATGGTGGCCCAGTCTCTCAAAAGTCTCGCGCTCCCGGGCGAAATTCTCTGCAATCAGTTGGCAGAAGGACTCGCTCTGAAGCTGATAGGCCTTCTTGACCACAACGCCCGGAGAGACGGCCTCAATGCTGGCTGTTGAGCCATAGGCTAGAGCCTTGGCTGGGTCGCACATGGCCTGGAGGGCGGGGGGGGTTGGGGGGGGGGATGGTTGGGGGGGCCGGGAATGTTAGGTTGCTGGGCTGCCTCTGGCAGTGCTGCGTAGCGAAGTTTCCAACCAATTCGTCGTGGGATAAAAGCACGTTTAGAGGGAAAACATTACACAGTTCTGGAAGTGGTTTTTAGTTATTCTTGGCCAACATGGTGTTCATGTCCGTTGGTGTTAACTAACTAGTGCTAGCTATAATTATATAGCACATTCCAGGCGGTGTGCTCCAACCACCTCAGGACGGTCGCCCTCTGTGTGACCCTAACCAATCAACAACCCCTTCCAACGAGTACCCTTAGGTGCGCCTGCCTCCATATGGCCCGTTGACAGCCTCATTTTCCTCCCCATTTCGAGTCGAGGTTGTTCAAGGTAAACCCTGCCCAGTGGCAGAGCATCAGCACACCACGATGGCCTCGTTACAGATGGAAGGACAACATTACCATATTAATTAAGCCACATCAGTGATAGTATCGGTCGAAGATATGGCTCCACCGGGAGGTGTACACTTTGGGCACGCGGCTTTGCCGCAGGCCTTTTGTTGCTTCGCCCAACCAAGCGAGTTCTCCTTTGTCTGGTGACCTGGGATTCCCGCCTCGGAACAACGTGTGGAATTGGTTAGTTATCTGGTTTTCTTGATAGCCGCAGGTCCAGATCTTGAGTGTGACATTATCCTGGCACATAATGGCGGTGTTGATGAGGAGGCGGGTAACAAGAGACGATGAGCTGCCAGTCGCTTTGCTCTGGTACGAGATGTAGTAGTGTTGCGGTGAGAGTGTGCTGGTGTGAATGTTGATGATGTTGACGGATTGAGACGGTGGTCCCGGGCCCTTCTTATACACAGCAGACGGCGATGTCTTGACACCGTCCCTGTCACGGGAAGTCAATCACCAAGGTCAGAAGTTCGTGGTCAAAGAGGCCCTTTCTGAAATCCAAAGAATCGATTTATGTCTTTCCTTTGGGCCGGCCTTTCGTCTAGAGTCCCATGGCTCCCCAACCGAATGCCTCAGTATCATCACTTAGTTGGCGACTGACTAGCTGACGTCGACATCTTGGCCCCGGCCATTGACAACCTGAGGCTTTTTTTGATTGCCCATCATCCAACTTCGTATTTGGTTTCCCAGGGGCGAGCAGGCATGGACAGCAGCTTGTTGGGCCGCTGAGGGCCACCCCTGGCAGGGCTCGCATTCTGAGGGCCTGCCAGCCGGGACTCGTGAGCCACCCGCAAGGGAAACTCGTCTTTGAGGAGCGAAACACAGGGCCTCGGACGCAACAATCGGTTAGTCGCCGTGAAGCCGTCATATCACGTTGGGCCGGGCTGCGCCGGTTGGTTGGCCGTGCTTGGGCAGCAGGTGATGCGGCCGCGCTCGGTAGGCGGTGTTTGCATGCCGGGCATTTTCCGTTGTGTCGGGGCAGGCCTTTGGTGGGGTCGGTCAGCTGAGAGAAATTTTATAATCAAATGTAGCGAGTAGAAACCCAACTGAATGCGTTACGTACCTGATTCCCTTCCTCGTGGTTGCGTTGAAGCACAGAGGGTCGGGGACAACGCGAGGTCGCGCCTGTGCCCCCTGACTTCGCCCAACAGGCTCTCTCTTCCAGCTTGCTTCTATTGCTCACCCTGGAAAGTCTGAGATGAACTACCAACCTTGTGTTGCGGCGAGGACATTTCAAGGATTCCCCTGAAGTGTGGCAGATCTGGTTGTTGGACATCATGTCGTTTCCGTGCGAGATCCCGGGCTCGGTACCAACGAGTGGAAAAGAACAGGTTCTCGTTGGGAGCCGGGCGCATATGCTCATTCTTGAGCGGGCGAGCTTAAGTTATCGCATCCATCATCCATTGGATCTGTTGGTGCCTTGGGGAGCAGGGGAGCCTCGCTCAATAAACAGATGAAGATGCAAGGAAAATCAAGACCTAGGGGCCTGAGGCCAATATGAGCCAACGCAAATGTCAAACAACAACGAGAAGACCGAATGCCGCTCAGGTACAAACCACAAGGCGAAAACTTTTCCAGGGCAAGTTGCTGGACTGACAGGATTTGGATTCTGCTTCAAACACCGGAGACATCGTGCCCGAGTGTCTCTCTCTACCCCTTTTCTGACCCTTGTTCCGAACTGTCAGATGACACACCTCTATCCACTGCCTCGTCAATGAATTGTCGAGAAAGACCTTCAGGGATTGGAAAAATGGTCGTGGGGGATGGAATCACTCCTGTCCCCAGAAAAATGATGGGTGTTAGAACCAAGGTACCACCTTGGGTCTGACCCGCAGTCAACAGCAGTGGCCGAGCCACACGCTATGGTAGCAACGGCCTCAACAGAAGGCCGTGGAAGTGATCACAGCGGCAGCCATGACGATATGAAGGCATCATGGGAGGCGCCAGCAGGAGGGACCGTGGGCACCAGGCGGTTATAAAAGGGTGAGGACCACGCCCAGGGCAACACACAGAACAGAACACTTGGACAATTGAAGCATTTTTCAAACACCACACACATCGTGTGGTTATTTCAGGACATTTTTGGCGGGCGCCCACCACACCACACATACACCCTTCACCGAGTTTAACAACACGATCAATTCAAATCCTCTATACAACTCTGTTCTTGCTATAGGGGGATCCTCTTCATCTGCCCAGGTGGACTGGGAGGCCGTTTTTTTGATAGACTCAATGGGCCTGTTGGAACCCCAGGGCAGGATCTGACTGTTCGTTGCCCATAGTTTTTGATGCCTATTCCTCCTCCTGTCTTCCTCCCACCACTTTCCGGGCCGCCTTCAGCTGCTTCGCTAGGGCATCAAGCGAGTGGTTACCACTCTCAACACGCTGCTTTTCAACCTCCCGGACCGCGTCCTCCTCCGACCAACCCCTGGCGTTAGCGAGCCTCACGACCTCGTCCATAACAACCTTCCGCATGGAGAAGAGCTGTCTCTCGTTACGCAGGCGCCATCGCGAGCCCCACCGCTTCTCCAGCTCGTCAACAGAGGGCATCGTAGCGAGACCATAGCGCCAGAGCTGATAGAGGTCCCTGACAGAACAGAGGGTGCGGGGGAACCGGATCTGCGGCGGACCTTGTTGCGTAATGGTCGTCGCTGGCGCCCCGAGTCCTGCAGGGCTCGAGACCGCGGCGGCAAGCGTAAGGGGGGGGGGCAGCCCCAACGGGGAGGTCTCGCGGCCCTGCCGGCGTACGGACTGCTTGGTGCGGTGTAGCTGGCCGCCGGGGGTGAATGTGGTGACAACTTGGTATTCCATCCGACTCATGGCAGCGATTTGGGCCTTCAACAGCTGGATCTCCTGCCGCATCTCGAGATGCCTTCTTTCCACCGCCTTCTCGATAGCAAGCTGATGAGCTGTCAGGCCTCTGAGCTTCTCAGAGACCTCGGGAATCACCTTCTCGATGGCTGTAACGCGGTCATCTTCAAAGGCCTCTTGCGCAGCCTCCCTGACCTTGACTGCAAAGGCGTTAAACTGGGGCGACTGAAACACTGCATCTCGGAAGACAGGGTGCCCTGGGTACTTCGCGATCAAGAACACGGCGTCCTGCAGCAGGACATCTCGCAGCCAGTGCAACAGCTCGATGACGGCACCGGTAGCCTTATCATCGGCCTCAAAACTACCCCAGCCGTCCAGCTGGGGCCATATTTGCGAGCGTAACCACGGCTCTGGCTGCACTGTCGCCCTCGGCACGTAGTAGCTACCAGCCCACGCAGGCTCGAAGTCCGCTATAGCACGCATGAACTCGAACGGCAGTGTAGTGATATAACAGCCGGTCATCTGGTCGTTGTTTTCCCACCGGCCAGCCCGTCTGATCTAATGATATAATTGTTAGTTATATATAACTATCGTCTAGATGGATGCGCTAACTCGGCCTACTTACCTGCGCGTCTGACACCCCTGCCATGTCGGCATTTTGCACCGCGGCCACCCTCGGTGCGTGGGTGGCCTTGCTCGTGTGGATGCCGCACATGCTGTAAA
>MU855390.1:0-78507 GCA_033296695.1 Staphylotrichum tortipilum | reverse complement strand
CCCACCCCTCCCCCCCGGTCACCCCCTGGTTCACCCCATCCTACACAGCATTTTCCCTGCCGAGACTTGGCGGGTCTTAGCCACGAGGGTCGCCCCAGCAGGGGGATCGGACCGGCGTTGCGTTCGTTGCCGGTCAGCCAAGGCAAGCAGTGGGCGAATGAGAGTGGCGGAATGGCAGCCTTTTCTGGCCAACAATTGCCTTCCCGGTGGAAGCGGACCGAGATGGACATGTTTGCATGCATTTCTCCAAGTGGCGGGCTTGGTCCAAGCGCCCCCGGCTAGGCTGGTCTCAATGCCGAGCCCCACGAGCGGCAATGAGCATGGCGAGGAGGGGAGGGCGAGAGGCAGCGCGACACCGGGCTCGTGGTGCTGGGTGGATTCCCTTGTTCCCTCGCCAGGGCGCGCAGCCCACCCGGTTCTCGAGAGGCACACGAAGGCGGTGGTGCGTTTTCCCGCCTCGTCGATACCCGCCTACCCACCCGGGGTGGGGAGCACCCCTGACCGGAAACCAGGGGGGGTGTGCCGTGGGCCGTGGCGGGTATACTGCGTCGTATGAAGTGCCTGTGGGTGCATTATGCCATGCAGGGTCGATATGAACCGACACACGCGAGAGTGGCAGGCCAGCATTCGCGTTGACAAGCTGGGCAGACCCGGCGACTGGAAACACCAGAGCCCACCCACCGGGGGAAGGGTTTCTCCCAAGCAGGTCCAACATAGCCAAGGCCAGAATCGAGGTCGACAATCAGCCGAAAAAACACGACCCCCGGGAGCCCCGTCGGCTGGCGCGCAGGCCACCACGGGCACGCCGCCACATGGGCGGTTGAAACCCCAGTCCAAGATGCGAACCGGGGGAAGAGAAACTATGGGCGAGCAGGCGGTTGCGCCGCCGTGAGTGGGTGGCAGGAAAGGTTCCCCGTCAATCCGGACCCTGGCGGGTGAGGGCCAGGCTGCGAGACTAGCGTGTGTCTGTTTTTTGCCGCCAGGGCGCGCCGGGATTGGGCAGGGCGATGGTCCTGCTGCCGTTCTCGAAGGTCGGGCGAAGGAGCCAGGAGCGGGCCCAGGAAACAAGCCAGCAGGGCCAGTCGCCGTCAGCGTCGGACCGGCCCCGCAGTCGTGGGGAAAAGGCCCACGGGCTGCCAGTCGCTGCATGCGGCTCCTCCTCAGACGAGAGCCCGGCAGCGGCATGTGTGTGCCAGGGCCCTCATTACCCGCCTTGGCGTGCATTTAGCCTAAACGAGCCGGCTGTTGGACGAGCTAACGTTGGCTAGCGAGGGCGAACTGCTTTTTGCCTGTCAGTCGCGCGCCCAGCACACACACCCGCCGTCGGACAACTCCATGGGCCCAAACGGGATATGCTGGCTGATTGGGAACGCGTCCGTCCGATCTGGCCAGGCCGCCGTCCGGGAGAGGCCCAACATACCATGTGCCGACTGTGGATGGACGCGTCGGACGGCGAGGCGAGAGTCGGGCAGGGTCGGGTGAGTGGGTCGGCTTGGCCATTTATTGCTTCTGTTGCGTCTGTTTCTCAATAATTGCTGGCATCGCCGCATGCGAGCCAATCCAGGTCGGCAATGCTACCACATCCATCTGGGCAGCCTGGGGAGGAGCATCAAGACTGCGGCTGAATGTTTTCGGAACAAATCTTGGGTAAGATCAAAGCACCCGCCGTCCTGTCGCCTGTCACCCGTCGACGACCGTCGGCGATGCCGCCCCAGGGTTGGTTGGCGGTTTTGGGCTGGGCGCAGAATGGAATGCTGCAGGGAACGAGAATCGAAGGGCTGCGCGCAGATTTGGGCTGGGAAAGGCTGTGATGGGCTAAGATGGAGGAGAGCGCGAAGTGGGACGAGAAGCAAGCTTTTTGCGGTGGAGGTCGGCTGCTGGCTGGGCTGTCCCTCCCTCCCTCCTTCCTTCCCCAAGGGCAGCCGCGCTGGTTGTTGACAGGCCAACGGGCAGGAAGGATCGCTTGGGGAGGTGGGCACCTGCTCGTCCCTGCCCTACGAGCAGTGCTGTGGAATACTGTGGCGGCCCTTGGTGTTGAGGGTGCGTGTCGAAAATACACACGGCCGTTTCCTGCGAGCTGCATCGACTCGGGCTCGAGCGGCACGTTCATTGACACGCCAGGACACCGATTGGCTCCCCTCCCGTCGCCCAGCGGCCCTGGAGTCCAACCCGGGGCACACCTACAACCTCCTCAGTTTGTATGTACGAGACCGACGGCCGACGAGGAGGTGCGGGAAGCAGACGTCGGGGCCGAGGCGGGTGCCGTGAGGTTGTGCAACCCAGCATCACCTCTCCAGGCACATCGACTCACAATGTCCATCCAAACAGTACGGAAGATAGTTACAGACAAGACGCATCAGGACAGCTGAGGCCACACCCCGGTCCCCCGCCCAACAACGGCGCCAAGGTGATTAGCGTCGAGAGTGACCACTATCCGTTGGTTCGCGACGGGAGGGTCCTAAAGTTTTGAAGGGCGCCTTGCCAGGTCCCCGGATCTTCGAGATGGACGAGCCAGAAAGGCGGCAGAACGCCGAGGGCCCAACCGGGAAGTCGTGTCGCATTGCACGGACAGGAGGATATTGCAAGGGTGCCAAGGGCAGGCGTTGGCACATGACAGCGTCGTCTCGCCAGGTCTGTGCTGCGACGATGCTGCGGCGCTACCACGGTTGAACTGGGCTGGTTGGCCCTGGTGCGACGGCGGCGATCCACCACGATTGGACGGCGGCGGCCTCGCGTCGCATTCCCTGGAAGAAGGAAACAAGCTCGCCCCAACGTCGAATGGGCTGACTGGAGGGCGCTGGAGGACGCCATCGCCATGGGCTCCCTACGCGCCCCGACAAGCCGCCAGCCCGCAGTGGGGCGTGGGTTGTGGTTGTTACCCCGCTGCGCGCAGGAACTGGGCATGTCGCACCCGATGCGTACTTGAAGGATGGCACGGTGGGCGAGGGAGCAGGAGTGCGGCAGCTGTGGATGTGTGGAGGTGAGGTGTGGGAGGGAGCAAAGGGGGCAGCGGAGAGACGTTCTGGGCGCCTGCTCCATCCAGCGGGTTCACCCACCCCCACAGTGGGCTTGGGGCGGGGAGACCGCCGAGCGAGCGCAAGAATGTCACGTGGGTCCGCCCCCAGCATGCAGCCACTCAGGCGGGACGACGCGTTGTGGGCGCGTCTCGCAGGGTCTGCGCGTCACAGACACACACCGCACACCGCGTCACCCACCACCGACGACCAACAACCGACTGACGAGAGACAGATCCCAGATCCCGACCCCGATCCCGACACCGCCCGAGGCACCGTTCTGCCCGGGACCCAGCCCGCACGGCACTCGGTTCCACTCAATCCGCCCGTCCCTCGCCTCGCCACACCACGCCACATCACACCATGGCTGGCCCTTCGCGGCCACCGCCAGAGAAGGAGAAGCGCCAGGCGTCGCTGACCAGCTTCTTCACCATCAACGGCCTGGCCAAGAAGAAGTTGGAGAAGCAGAACGCAGAAGAGGGAGGGGACAGGGACAGGGACAGCGAAAGAAACGCCAGCGGCCCACCCCCCTCGACTTCCCCGTCTGTGTCCACTCCCACAATCCGCAAACGCCCCCTGCGCGAGAGCACGACCATCAACACCAACACCAACGGCAGCCGCAAGTCGGCCCGCCCTGCGAAACGAGCAAAGCCCAGCCCCATCGTCCATGACGACGAGGAGGGCAACGACGGCAACGACGACGATGACTACATCGATGACGCCCCGGATGCCCAAGAGCCACAATCGCCCCCCGCGAGCAGGACCATCTCGTCCCGGACCGAGCGATATGCTTACGATGCGGATCGCTCTGCACGGGGCTCGTCCTCCCGCGATAACGACGACGAGGATGACGACGCGGCCGTGAAGCGCAAGAAGGACGAGCTGCACCGAAAGTTCGTCAAAAAGCTGGGCCACCCCGACAGCCTGTCGCTGTTCCGCCGACGGGGGCTCCAGGGCGAGGGCGAGGGCCCCGTCCAGGATGCAGACGACGAAGAGGGCGGCCCTGGCGACGCCGACGAGGAGGACCCCTCCCCGCCGACAAAATCCAAGAAGAAGGGCTCCAAGACGGGCAAGCTGACTCCCATGGAGGTCCGGTTTCTCGACATCAAGCGGAAGCACATGGACACCGTCCTTGTGGTCGAGGTCGGCTACAAGTTCCGCTTCTTCGGCGAGGACGCACGAGTCGCAGCCAAGGCGCTGAGCATCGTCTGCATCCCGGGCAAGTTCAGATACGATGAACGTATGTCACCACCACTCACCTCCTGCCCTTCCCCCCCTCTCCATCCCCCATCTTCATCTCCGTGCCCACTAACCCCCACGCAAAGACCCGTCAGAAGCCCACCTCGACCGCTTTGCCTCGGCCAGCATCCCCGTCCATCGCCTAAACGTCCACGTCAAGCGCCTGGTTGCCGCCGGCCACAAGGTCGGCGTCGTCCGCCAACTCGAAACCGCGGCCCTCAAGAAGGCCGGCGACAACCGCAACGCCCCCTTCGTCAGGAAGCTCACCAATATTTACACCAAGGGGACCTACATCGACGAGACCGGCGAGCTAGACCAGCCCGCCGGTGGCACTGGCGCCCCCGCAGGCGGTTACCTGCTCTGCCTGACCGAGTCTCCCGCCAAGGGCTCGGGGACCGACGAGAAGGTCGACGTGGGTATCGTTGCCGTCCAGCCCGCCACTGGTGACATCATCTACGATGACTTTGAGGACGGCTTCATGCGGCGAGAAGTCGAGACCCGCCTCCTCCACATCTCGCCCTGCGAGCTACTGATCGTCGGCGAGCTCTCCAAGGCAACCGACAAGCTGGTACAGTACCTCGCTGGCAGCAGCACAAACGTCTTTGGCGACAGGAGCCGCGTCGAGAGGGTGTCCAAGAGCAATACCATGGCCGCCGCGGCCTACTCGCACGTCACCGAGTTCTACGCCGGCAAGATCCGGGACAACGACGAGCACTCGGCCGCCCTTCTCGACAAGGTCCTGAAGCTGCCCGAGCCCGTCACCGTGTGCCTGTCCGCCATGATCACCCACCTCGCCGAGTACGGCCTGGAACACATCTTCGACCTGACAAAGTACTTCCAGTCGTTCAGCACCCGCCAGCACATGCTGATCAACGGCACCACCCTGGAGAGCCTCGAGGTGTATAGAAACGCGACTGACCAGTCCGAGAAGGGCAGCCTGCTGTGGGCCCTGGACAAGACGCGCACCCGCCCCGGCCGGAGGCTGCTGCGGAAATGGATTGGCCGCCCCTTGCTGGACCGGGACCGGCTCGAGGAGCGCGTGGCCGCCGTCGAGGAGCTCCTGGACGGCCAGTCCACCATCAAGGTCGACAAGCTCGGCGGCCTGCTGACCTCCATCAGGGCCGACCTCGAGCGCAGCCTCATCCGCATCTACTACGGCAAGTGCACCCGCCCGGAGGTCCTCTCGACCCTGCAAACCCTGCAGAGGATCTCGATCGAGTTTTCGCGGGTGAAATCCCCCGCCGAGACAGGCTTCAAGTCGCCCCTTATCAGCGCCGCGATCTGCTCCCTGCCGGGCATCGGCGACATCGTGAGCGGCTACCTTGACAAGATCAACGCCGAGGCAGCTAGGAAGGACGACAAGTACGCCTTCTTCCGCGACGACGACGAGACCGAGGACATCACGAACCACAAATTGGGCATCGCCGCCGTCGAGGCCGACCTCGACCTCCACCGCAAGGACGCGGCCGCTAAACTGTCCAAGAAGACCCCGGTGACGTACGTCGCCGTCGCCGGCATCGAGTACCTGATCGAGGTCCCCAACTCAGACCTGAAGCACGTCCCCGCCTCGTGGGCCAAGATCAGCGGCACCAAGAAGCTCTCCCGCTTCCACACTCCCGAGGTGATGCGCCTGCTGAACGAGCGCGACCAGCATAAGGAGGCCCTCGCGGCCGCCTGCGACGCCGCCTTTGCAGACCTCCTCCGGTCCATCGCCGCCGAGTACCAGCCGCTCCGCGACGCCGTCGCCTCACTCGCCACCCTCGACTGCCTCCTCTCTCTCGCCCAGGTGGCCAGCCTGCCGGGCTACAGCAAGCCGACATTCCTCCCGTCGTCCCACGCGCCCTCCATCTCTATCACCGACGGCCGCCACCCCATCGCCGAGCACACCCTCCCGGACGGCTACATCCCCTTCACCACATCGCTTGCGTCGCCCGCGCCGCTCGCCCAGCTCATCACGGGCCCCAACATGGGCGGCAAGTCGAGCTACGTGCGCGCCGTCGCCCTGCTCGTCCTGCTCGCCCAGATCGGCTCCTTCGTCCCCGCCGCGGCCATGACGCTCACACTGGCCGACGCCATCCACACGCGCATGGGCGCGCGCGACAACCTGTTTGCGGGCGAGAGCACCTTCATGGTCGAGGTGTCGGAGACGGCGGCCATCCTGCGCGCCGCGACCCCGCGCTCGCTCGTCGTCCTCGACGAGCTCGGCCGCGGCACCTCGACCCACGACGGCGCCGCCATCGCCCACGCCGTCCTCGACCACGTCGTCCGCCGCACCCGCTGCCTCACCCTGTTCATCACCCACTACCAGAGCCTCGCCCGCGTCGCCGCCGGCCTCGGCCGCAGCCGCGTCCGCTGCGTCCACATGCGCTTCGAGGCCACCTCGCCCTCCTCCCCTTCCAACCCCTCCACCACTACCGACTCCGCCGCCGACGACGACGACGCTCTCGCCTCCGCAGACTCCCAAATCACCTTCCTCTACGAAGTCGCCGACGGCGTCGCCCACCGCTCCTACGGCCTCAACGTCGCCCGCCTCGCCCGCATCCCGCGCCGCGTGCTCGACGTCGCCGCCCGCAAGTCCCGCGAGATGGAGGAGGGCGTCAAGGCCCGCCGCCTGCGCGCCGCCGCGCGCCTGCTGGGCGACGTCTTGCACGGCGATGCTGCCGTGAGCAGTGGTGATGGTGGTGACGCTGGAAGTGGTGACCGTGGTGACGGTGATGAGGATGATGATGACGGGGACGGGGAGGACCCGCTGGAGCAGCTCGTGGCGGGTATCGAGCAGTTGTAGGGATCGAAGCGGGAAAACGGACGGATATTAATGGGCAGGGTAAATGGGTGGCCGGATGGAACGGATATTCATTAAAATGTGTTTTGTTGTTGCTTCCATCGCCGCGGCGTCGGTGAATTGCTCTGTCAGTGTGCCCGACATGGTAGTCCTAGATCATGTTCGATTGGGGATGGATTGGACCAGAGTCCAAAAAAGACTCTCGCACCCGAAATACAACCTCGGGATCATTGAAACATGTCATCGAGTTACACGAGTGGTCTCTTGCGAATGGCAATGATATGTGATTAACTCTGTAAGCCAGCTATCGACCAAGGTCCCTGCTAAATCCGCCCAATTAAAGAATGGTGGTCCCGGCTCTGGCAGGTCCTGCGAATATGTAGAAGATGGGGGATAACGAATCAAAAAGATCATGCTTCCCGGTCCCGTAGTCCCCCATAATCCCCCACCCAACCGCCTCTCCATGCAGGAGCCCATGATTTGGCGATCCGTGACCAAGATCCCAACCAAAAGCCTTCCCGCCCGGGGCAGAAACCGCAAGACAGCAGCGGTCGGGGCTTGTCGACGCCGGCGCTTGGAAGCCATGCTGGAGCAACTTTGCGGCGGTCATAGTACCCACACATGAAGGTGTAATAATGCAACATCTCGGGATGAAGTGGTAGTGTCCTTCCTTTGGACGCTTCAGAGGTCAAAGTCCTGGTCAACGCGGTCATGTGCCGAGTCCGACGCAAAGGGACCACCGAAGGCGTTGAAGGGCAAGGTGCCCAGGTTCATGGCGTTGATAGCCTGGAAGTTGGTTGTCGGCGGCTTGGCCTCCTCGCCAAAGGCCGGATAGCCATATGGGTTGTAGTAGCCGCCCCGGGCCTGAACGCACAATGGGTTGAACGTGCCGCCCCCCATCGAGTGCTGTGGGAAATAATGGTTGTTGGGGACAGGCTGCTGGGAGGTGAAGGCTGTCGGGCCGGCATCTTGGGGCGCCATGTACGTCTTGGGTGGCTTCTGCGCCTGGGGGACCAAAGAAAGGTTTGAGCTCAACGCCTGGAGCGCATGGCGGCGGCGGATAGCACGAGGGTCGAAACTGCAATGCGTCAGAAAGGGAAAATGCAGTCTAAACGGCTGTCAAGGGCTATTCCTTACCGCGACTCCCTGACGGGGCTCTCAGTCCGAGCTGTAAGCCATCGTTAGTGCTTGATATTCCCACGAGGCGACGAGTCTCTCCTTACTGGGGCTAGGCTTGGGCGGATCACGGAAGATGTCGTAGCCATCCGTAGTGACAGAGAGGCTGTCGTCGTCATCTTGCTGGAGGAGGGAATCTTTGCCCTGCGAGCGCTTGTTCCGGGACGCCGTCTGCCGAGTGACCCTGCCCGAGGCGCGCGTGCGAGGACCAGGTTCCGCCGCCATCGCAGAGCGGCGGCCTTTCTTGGTCTTTTGGGTTTCGCGTTCCTCGAACTTGCGGTCCTGGGAAAACAACGTCAGAGGACATCAAAGTTAGCAAGTTGTCGTTTGGGGGGACGAACCGGGCTGCCCTCAATGGAAGGGCTGGCATAGATATCGCGGACGCGTTGGAACTCGCCGTCCTCTGTCCACACAAACTCGTTTGGCACAATGCCCGATGAGGTTTCTTCCATGAGCTTCAAGACAGAGTCGTCCTTGCGCTGGTTGCGCATCCTCTTCTGGGTTTCGTCGGCCGAATCAAACAGGCCCATGCCGGGATATCTCACGCCCTTCAGCTTGTTGGCGTCATTTTCGTCGTCGAACTCGGTGCTCTCAGAAGGAAGGTCGGACACGGCGACACTGTCAGCGGTGCCGGCCTCCGAAGGCCACCGGCGGTAATACTTCGCTCCCATCCCGTTCTCGGGAGTGCTAGGAGCGGATTGATCGGACCGAGAACGCTTGAGGTTCGGGGTGTGGTAGACCGAGCTGTCGAAAGGATGGCCATGATGGCCGTCCTGGAAATGTGTCGAGGTGTGAGGCCAGTGACCCGCAGCTGGCAGAGGCGGCGCATATTCGTCGGGATCGGCTTTGACCATGCCCAGATGGCCGCTCGCGGCAACCTCGGACTTCTTGTTGTTGTTCTGTGATCCGAGTGAGCTCGCAGTTCCAGTGGTCAGACGCACGCCATCGACACAGGAACTTACAGTGATATTCGACGGTCGTCCTCTCCGTCCCGTCTTCTTCTGCTCCTTTGCCGCCATGCGCTCGGCAAGCAGGGCATTGATGCCATATCGCTCGCACCAAGTGTCATACTGGCGGACATCTTCCAAGGCGGCCGGGTCGTCGCGTGCTCTCAGCTCGGCCTTGAAGCGGTGGGCGAGATGGCTCTTGGAGGAAATGTGGGTGAGGAGATGGGAGAGGTCCGAAAACCTGGGCTTCTTGGGACACAGGGTGCATTGGAGCGGGATGGAAGCAGGGTCGCTCCTCACGACCAGATCCATGGGCGCAACTGCGGCCATGATCTGTTCATTGTGTTGCGAGAGCAGTCAGTGTCTGGCCGGCGTGGGTTGGCGACGAAGTCGCAATTGGGCTGGACCCATAGGTAGTTGGGTGGTGACTTACAGAAGCGGCGTGGGTTGGGAGGGCCAACCGCGAGAGAATTGGAACTGATGCTGGGGTTGCAGGCCGATCGGGGGCTGATGGGAGAGCGCCTCGGGTGTGCTCAGGTCCCGACCGTGAGATGAGGCAGGAGAGACCTAGAATTCCCGTAATGAAAACTTGCTGAGACTCGGTTGGTGGCCTCAACGTTGGGGAGGTTGAGGGGCGGGCAGGGAATTCCTAGGAGACACTTTGAAGCATCCAGCTTGCCGTCCTCCAACTGTGCCGGGAAAGACGAGGGACGTCGTGGTGCCGGGTGCTGGGGCGCGAGGATGATTGAAAGACCGGGTGAGGAACCCTGTATCGTCCCAAGGATTTGGGTCTTGAACGCCAACAGAGAATAGGAAGAACGAGATGCAGTTGCACCTCGGGCGGAAAACGAGAGGAACGTCGGCATAAGAGACGACGCGTGGAGAGAAGGGACGATGTTTGGTGCGTCAGAAGAAAATATGGAAGCGACCAAGCGACCGAAGGACGCGTTATCGGGCTGGAGAAGGGAGAGGTGGAAGGAACAGTCTACCCTTGAGCAGGTTAAGCAGATTAAGCTGTATGCTCTCGGGATTGGATGCCTGAGGTGGCCCCACGCTGGACGACAGCAGGAAGGAGCGCCAGGAAGGAGCAGTCTGGGGTAGTCTGGAGCACGCGATTGAGCCGTGGAGAACCGCAGGGCGAGGGCTCTGCTCTCTCTGTCACTCTGTCACCCTGAGAGCAATCTCAAGGTTACAGGAGACAGAGGACTGCACTTTGCTCAGGGAGAGATCATCCATCACTGCCCGGTTTTGTGGCTGACAATGACTGGATGCGTTCGATGTTTGAAAACTCACGGCCGGGCGTGTCAAGACACAGCCCAAGAAAATGAAATCCAGCAAGGGGCCTTTCCATACCATATGATTAGAGAGCAATTCTTTGACCGGCCCGGTGCTTCTTGATCACAAGGGCCGCAGAAAATCCGAACACGGACTGCCGGACCAGCCGATATGTGTGGATTTTCCGGACCATGTCCGCCCGGGGACGACGCAACAAGGCAGAACAGGGCATGTCGGAGAATTTTGAGCCCAGAAGCAGATACTGGGGGTCATCTCATCAAGCAATTACTTCCCCAAGATCAGGAATCACTGAGTGTCAAGGTTGAGTGTGGAGGCCTGGCAGCGTCCCTGTATGGGGAGCCCAGTGAGTAAGTTTCACAGAGAACCACACTGGCATGGAGATGAAGGAGATCCTTGAATGACACCCAAAGGAGAGGTTCGAAGCTTGCTGGGTTTATGCTCAAGGAACTGAACAGTTCACCGTTGAGGTTGAGTTGGTATTGTTCTTGGATGGCAGCTCGGTTTCTTGGCTACTTACACGATGCCCACAAAATGACCATGCGCTTTGGCTCTGACAACACCACACATATGGAGCTCAAGAACGATGCTTATTCGTTCATTATCTTGCTCAGGCCTGATTACATTCGCCATCAAGCACAGGGTTGGACATGGCTTGATTTGGCCAACGACAAGGAATATTTGTGAGCCAGGAGCCCATATTCGGGAGGGAGACAGACACTCGGGCTTACCGCTCACCGGCCCAGGACCCGCGCCGTGGTGGACTTGGGCATGCAGTAGACCTCGTCGACGGGCTGCAAGCCGGGGTACTTGAGCAGACTCAAGCCCGTCAGGCCAAAGACCGTGTGCCAGACGTCGACCATGTCGCCGGGCCGGTCGGCGATGCCGCCGCGCTCGGGGTCCTGGCAGCGCAGGATGAAGCCGACCAGCTGGTCACGGTCGATCCAGTGCGTCTTGCCGATCATCTCGAGGCTGCTCAGCACCCACCAGCTGTAGCAAACGTCCTCCTTCTTCTCGGGCCGCCCGTTGAGCCCGCCGCCGGCGATCTGCCGCTCGCTCAGCCACCGCCCAAGCCGCTCCTTGTCGATGAGGTCCTGCCGCCCCGCGATGGTCAGGGCCGCCACGCACGTGAAGATCTGGCCCGCGTGCGACTCGGCGCCGGGGCTGACCCCATACCCGCCGTCGAAGTTGGCGCACGCCGCGACGTGGCTAACTGCTTTGTCGACGTCGACCAGGTCAAGCAGACCCAGGAGGGACAGGGCGTTGAGCGCGCCGTACAGGAACCGCGTGTCCTCCTCCCCCCACTCGTCGCCGGCGAAGGTACCCGTCTCGCGGTTCTGGAGATTGGCAATGTCTGGTGGAACCCGAGGTCAGTCAGCACACATACCACCATGTCCAAATATATCCGGGGCGAAGCCCGCCCGGGCCCTCACGCACACTCGCCCACCCTTGCCTTGCCCTTCCCGCGCGTCTCCAGGTCGTCAAAGGCGTCGACGGTGGCGAGGATCTGCACGGCGCTGACGGTGGAGAGCAGGTGGGCGTCGTGGCCCGGGGCGGCACCGAAGCCGCCGCTGTCGTGCTGGCACGAGAGCACAAAGTCGATGGTCTCGGCGCGGGGCAGGGCGTCGGGGCGGCCCAGCAGGTGGAGGGCCGTGAGCCCCCAGTACAGGCCGTTGAGGCGGAGGTGCTCCGTCAGCCAGTAGTCATACTCGTCCTTCCTCGTATCCAGGCTCTGGATGTACTTGACGTGGGCTGACGTGGCCAGCTGGAGCTCCTCGGGGAGCTGGTCGAAGGTTTGCGACATGGTTTGGGGTGGGCGCGGGGTGCGGGATGCGAGATGAGTGGAGGTTGAGGGTCGGTTGGAGTTGGAGCTGGAATTGCAGGGAACCTGCAGCGCCAAGGCAGCTGGACAACCCCAACCCTGGCTGACATCACGGACCTCTTGATTCACGCAGCCTCATGTGTCAGATTCACGCATCCACCTTTGTCAGATTCACGCAGCGTTCTCAGGAAGAAACCACGGAGCATGGATCATACGTCCTCGGCGGCTTCGAATCTTCCATGGACTCCCCCTTCTGCTGGGCCGGACGGCCATTGGTGTTCCATTGCCAATCACACATCTGACTCAGATCAGCGCTTGGTTGCCGCCGCTATGGAAGCTTGGTTGATGGAGCCGGAGATCAGCGATCGCGGGCTGATACTCCGAAGTACCACTGGATGGGTGGGGACGACGCTGCCCGCCCGGCATTATCGATGAGAGATGAAGACAGAAACGAAGCGTGATTGAGTGTGTGCCATGTAAAGTTTGGCTACCGCTAGGCGCCCTGTCATCTCCGTGCTGAGATGGCTGAATTGGGAGGATCATGGGGGCTCGGGGGCAGGTAGATGATGGATCGCCCACGCTTGCTTGCTATTTGCTATTTGCGGCGTCTCGTGCATGTGGTGTGCGACCTGCCTAGGTATGTACCCAGGTATTTACCTGGCCGTCTTCTCGACTGGAGCGGACTCGACTGGCACGGAATCCAGGTCGTCAACAGAGACACCTGATTGCTTGCTGCTGCTTGCCTGTGACGGTGCTCCGTGCTGCTGCTGAGCGAGGTCAAGGCAACGCGGCCCAGACACTGGCCCGAGTTTCAGACCTGTCGTGTTCCTGGACTAGGCTGTTTGCGGCTAGAAGCCACTTCCCCACCTGAACCGCCGAGCTCCGACGCGCAACAGCGCCACCCGGAGCACTTGAGCGGGCGCGTTCGTGATTCCCAGCCTGGTGCTTGCTGCTGCATGCGACATGCTTTGCTGAACAACTCGACCCTGATCCTCGTCTGCGGGAATGGGGATGGAGTGACCTCGACAAGAACAAGCTTGCGGCTGGGAACGTGGCCCAGGGCACACGATGCCGGCATCGTGTTAGTCGGGCGTTGGTGCCTCGTGTTTGCGAGCTCAATTCCGCAAAAAGGCTGTTCCATGCCCGCGTGGCCAACCTGGGATAGTGCCCCGAGAAGCAACTGGAGATCTCGATGTGGCTGACCCCGCGCATCCGTGCCTCGATGCTTCTTGGTCCACTCGTGCCAAGATGTTTCCAGACCAGCTCCTATTTTTTCCCACCCTCGCGTCTCGTTGCCGTGTTCAATCAATCGAATCAATCTCAATCGGCGCTGCGCTCTTGACCTCTTCAACCCCCCGTACTCGCTTGTTGGCGACGTCGTCTTCCGTAATAGCTGGCGAGTGTGCTCTGGACTACCTAGCCGAGTGCAACACCTCTGGCGCTGTCGCCTTGCCGTTCTCGTACATCGTCTGCTGCCCTCAGGTCACTAATAATGCGCTGCTGCCATCACGGCGTCTCCCTTGCTGCTGCATGCATGTTGATGGAGAAGTATGTGTCCCGGCGCCTAGGAGCAGACTCCCACCACCTGTCTCCCGTCTCCCGTCTCCTGTCTCCCGACAAAGAAATGCCTTCCTGACCAGGGCCCTTCGTCACACACACACACAAACTCGACTCGCTGCGCCGTGGCCAGAGGGCCTCGCCGCTCCTGAAACCGAGCACCGGCCCCACGATTCCCATTCCCATCAGCTAACCACCGCCTCGGGCGTGCGGCTCTCTCGTCAGCTCGATCGACGACCTCAACGCCTGTTGGCTGGCCGTCGACATCTCCCCAGCGGCCTTCGATATTTCTCCGACCAGTCTCGTCGATCGACAGGGAAACCTCGAGCTGGCAGCTCGAGCTGCGAATCAGATCGCGAAAGCGGGCCTTGCAGCGAGCGGGCGTGTCGCCGCAGGGCGGGGTCGTCTTTGGGACCCCTTGGTGTGTTGGTGTGGTGGTTTGCTTGGCCCACTTTGTGTCTGCCCCCTCCCCGACTCCTCCCCTCCCCCTCCTCCCCCTGGCGACTTAGCGCGCGTGGATTGTGTAGCCCCGGAGGGAAAGGCGGGCAGCAGAGCAACGGTGTCCAGGTTCCCTGCCTTTGCCCTTGTCTGCCTCCCCTTGTCTGCCCGCCCTTGTTCTGCCCGCCCTTGTTCTGCCCTTGTTCGCCCTTGGCTGCCCCCCGTCCAAGTACGCAGCGGGCAGCGCGGGCCACCCTCGGGCGGTTCCTGGGCTTCGTCTGTTCTGCGGTCCTGTTCCTGCATCGCATCGCATCCAGCGCGCGAGCCCCTCCAACGCACCCTGCCCCAGGCGCCCGCCCCCAGCAGCACCACCACCAGCCCCAGGTCGTCGTCGTCCGTGCCTTCGTGCCTCCGTCTCGTCGCTGTCACTGGCGAGGCCGCTTATTTGCCGCAGACGGCAAATCCGCCTATTTTCCATTTTCTTACTTGCCCGCGTAATAAGCTCTGCTCGACACGGTGTCGCCGCCGCCGCCGCTGCTGCCGCGCGCCGCCTCCCCCCAACCAAGCGACCGACCTGGCCAACTGGGACATCCATCCGGCCATCCCTCCCTGCTGCCAGCTGCCCATCCCGTCGGCCCCTGGCGCGATAGAGGTGAGAGAGAGGAGGTGACAGGTGAGAGGTACGGCAGAGTGCGCGCACAGCAGCGCACATTCGGACCAACGACCAACGAACGGCGCATTGCTCGACCCAACTGCCAACCACTGCATCCGCCGACCGCCAGTACACCACACCACACCCGTGCCTTCGCTAGCCCGGATCCTCGGGTGCCAGTGACGGGTTCCCTGCCATCGCCCTGCCTGCCTGCCTGCCTCCCTCCCTGCCTGCCTGACTGCCGACCCAACAGCCAGGTCCGTTGTTGTCAGCGAGAGGTGGCCTGGCTGCGCACACTTGGCAGCCCGAGCCGACCGCAGTCCCAGTACCACCACAATGGGTCGTAAAGCTGCACCGCAGCCCCTCGCCCTGGGGGTTTCTGCGCGCTCCGCCGACCCCGACTCTCGTCTTGGTGAAACCGTCCCTGGCTCTGCGCGACTGCCGCCCGACTCAGCATCGCGTCGGTCCCCGCACTCGCCCTTCCGCTACGGCCCGCACATGGCAGAAAGCGCGACCCCCGGCGAGCCTCTGCAGCCGCTGGAACTCCAGGAGGACCAGCGGCAGATGCAGCAGACGCAGCAGCATCAGCAACAGCGGCAGCAGCAGCAGCCAGACACCGCCGCCCGCAACCCGCCGCAGCCCTCGCCCCGAGCCCACTCGGCCGACCACAAGCAGCAGCAGCAGCAGCAACAGCCGCTGGGCCACCGACACCAGCGGCGCGGCGACGACAAGGCCTCCAAGTCGGGCTTCTTCTTCAACTTTGGCAAGTCGAGCAAGACCCCCGCCGCTGACCGCCCCATCGTCGTGCACCAACACTCGAGCTCCCGCGCCGACGCCATGTCGAGAGACTCGGACCGCCCGGCGCTGTCGAAACAGAGCACCAAGCAATCAGGTACGGGGGAAAACACCTTCTTTCTGCGTCCGACAGAATACATTTCTCTGTTCTGCTCGTGTTCCACACTGTCATCTTTTGCATTCGGCCGCGGCCCGCTGGAATTTTCCGGCCTTGTCGATCCCGCATGAGACGGCGCATACATGCCCCCCCTTCCCCCCACCAACCCCCCTCACCCCTTCACGCCTCGTTTCAAGTTGTGCTAACTGCGCTGCTCCTGCCCCCCCAGACTCATCTTACCAGGACATCTCAGCACCGAAACCCAACACACCACTGCCCTCCCGCTCCGAGGTGTCGCTAGCCTCTACCGTCGACTACGACAGCCCCGGCAACTCAGTATCCTCGTCGTCAAAGCGATCCAAGCCAAAGCCCTTCAACCTGCTCGGCCGCACGAGGTCCATCAAGGACAAAGACAGCAAGGACAGCCCGAGCCCCAAGGACCAGGTCCCAGCCCTCACCCTGGCGCTGGCACCGACACCGGCGCCTGCAAAGGCCGCCGAACTCGAGAGACCCTACACCTCGGCCGCCGCCCCGAGGACCGCCCCGCTCCAGGCACGCGATCGGTCGTTCCGGGACATGATGTCGTCGACAGCTAGGAACCACTCGGCCGAGCGATCCCAGTCTAGGGACATGGGAGGGAGAGGGAGGGACCAGGACGGGGGGCACCGCCCCCACCAGGCGGCCTCGTACACCCAGACCCCCGGCGGGGCCTTCTTCAGCAACCTCAAACACAGCAAGGCCGCCGGCATCCTCAACAACCGCTTCTTCGGCGGCGGCCATTCGAAACACGAGAGCACCGCGCCCAAGGGCCCCGTGGTCGACGACGAGCACTATGTCCTCAAGGTCATCAACCTCCCGCTCGTCGAGCAGGCCCGCCTCACCCGGATATCCAAGCGGCTGGAGGACTCGCGGGACAAGACCGAGTTCTGGATGCCCGCGTTCCCCTGGAGGGCCATCGACTACCTCAACTACAAGGGCAGCGAGGTCGAGGGCCTGTATCGCGTCCCCGGGAGCGGGCCGCAGATCAAGAAATGGCAGCGCAAGTTTGACGAGGGTATGTCGATTTGTCCCCCCTCCCCAACCGCCCCCCTCATGGGGTTGTTTCCTGACCCGACGTTGCTGACTTATTCTGTGCGCCCGCAGAGCTGGACGTGGATCTTTTTGAAGAGACGGATCTGTACGACATCAACATCGTCGGGTCCATGCTGAAGGCATGGCTGCGCGAGCTTCCGGATGAGCTGTTCCCCAAGGAGGCCCAGGACCGGGTCGCCAAGGAGTGTACCTCGACCGAGGAGGTGCCCCCGGTGCTCATCGAGGAGCTCTCCAACCTGCCGCCATTCAACTACTACCTCCTCTTTGCCATCACGTGCCATCTCAGCCTCCTCCTCGCCCATTCAGAGAAGAACAAGATGGACTTCCGCAACCTGTGCATCTGCTTCCAGCCGTGCATGAAGATCGACGCCTTCTGCTTCAAGTTCCTGGTCTGCAACTGGCGCGATTGCTGGAAGGGCTGCAAGAACGAAGCCAAGTACATTGAGGAGGAGTACGCGCTCCTCGACCAGCCGCTGCCGAAGCGGTCGGGCGAGCGGAAGACCGAAATAATTAGCAGCAGCAACAACGTTGCGAGCGAGGAGGAGAGGCTGGAGGAACGCGTCGCCTCTTCGTCGGATAGCAACGTGAGCACGAACCGGGGCGCGGCCGACCAGAAACTCCGCCTCAAGAAGAAGCAGCCGGCCGAGACGGAGAGCGCCGCCGAGACGAGCTCGACGATATCGACGACGCTGACGACGAGCAGCGAGCGGGAGACGACGCCAAGGAAGTCAGGCGACCTGCGCCCGCTGTCGCCCATCAAGCCGCTGTCGCCGATGAATTTCTGAGCGAAGGGCGCCCGTTCTCCACCGTCGGGGTTCTCTTTTAATTTTCTTTTCTTGCGTCTGGTTTCTTCGTCGTCATGGGAATAGCGAGCGTCTGCCGTTTTGCACCTGGGAGCATCATCAGCCATCATCCTCACGAGCTTTTTTATTTCACGCCGTTTGATGACATTTTTTTTTGCTTCTCGTGCCTGCGTACCGCCCTCACCCGTTCCACAAGCACCACCACCACACCACACCAGCACCACCGCCGCCACCACCACTTGACGGATCCCGACATCGACACAACGCCCCGAGCGCCCAACACCCCGGAACTCCCCTCCGCCTCCTGCGGCATGGCATGACGGGACATGTTCTTACGCACGGATCGTGGAGAATGGTTGTTCCTCAACGCCCCGAGATTGCCTGTTTCTAATCGTCGACCCCCTTTTTCCCACCCGACCCGGCTTCGCCTACACGGACAGACACAGACGGACACACAAACCGACTGATTGCGAGTTTTTCCTTGTTTTCCGGCTGGAATACCCTCTATGTCTCGCCGCGTCTTCTAACGCGAATTATTCTCAAATGATTTCTCTCGTTGCGTTTTCGTGTTTTCTTTGTCTCTCATTTTTTTTTCGATCTCGTTGATGCCGTTGGGAGGGGGGACACGTACGCACAGTTTGACGATGCGGAGGTCGAGGGCTTACGGAAGGGAGGTTGGGTGGTGGTGGCTGTGACACGCTAGGCTGGTGATGGGGGTTTAGTCAGAGACGGGCCTGAGTTGTCATGTCGGATTTGGGCAGGCCTCTCTTGCAGGTGAAGTGCGTGGGTTGGGGCTGAGATTGCGGGGAGAGTGGGTGGGTGGGCAAGGGGTAAAAGCGTGAAGGAGGGGCGGGACCTTTCTCTTTGTTTTCTGTTTTCTTGCTTTTGTGTTTTTTGATCCCCTTTGGAAGATGGATGAGTGACGGGGGATAGGGAGGGAGGGTGTACAATAATCCCGGAGCCGGGTTGGGAGCTAATGGAATGGATGCATGTCCTGGTGACAGTTGAGATGGTTTGAGAGAGGACCTACTTAGTCGTAGGCCAGCAGGCAGGTGGGATATGGTTGGTGATGATTGGTGGTATGGATGCGGATGACTTGGTGGACACACCCAATGAGAGTGAGAGTGAGAGTGAGAGTGAGGTGAGAAGAGGGATGGATCGCATCGCGCAAGAAAACTGTCTTGATTTTTGCCCAAGAGCTTGCCCCCGTGCCTTTTCCTGTCCGTTCTTCCCCAGGTGATTACGCCCATCGATATAACGCCTGTAAATCCAGTCCAAGAAACGACACGATGAACGCCGGTAATGCAGCAACAGTACGACAGCCCCCGACCGATTCGACCGCTTGGAGCCTTCCCCATCCACCTTCCCCCCCCTGATCATAGCACCGCCAGACCGACAGCTCATTTCTTCCTCCCCTCGGCGGTGTTCCTCTCGTTCCTGCGCATGCGGCGCTCGTTGCGCTTGACGCGCTCGCGGATCTCGCGGCGCTTGTCGCCGCGCACGCTGGTGCCGGCGGCCATGCGGGCCTCCTCCTTGGCGGCGCTGACCTCGATGATGGGGTCGTCCTGGCCGGCCTTGTTGGCGCCCTTGTACCCCCACTTGCGCTCGAACTCGCCGGTAGCCTCGTTGTACTGCTGGTTGCGGCGCTGCTCGCGCGTCTTGGGCTTGATACCGCGCCGCTTGGCGAAGGCGGACCATTTGGTCTCGGGCTTGGGGGCCGGGACGGGCTTCTCGCGCGGCAGGGGGGTCTGCGGCGGGGGGAGGGTAAGGAGGACGCCCGCCGGGGTGGAGCTGATGGCGCAGGTGGTGAGGAGCTGGTTGATCAGGACTTGGGCGCCGTCACGGGCAACACTGGCGAGGTGGGACTCGAGCACGGACGGGTCGGAGGGCGAGGGGCGCGGGGCCGAGACGGGGTTCGGGTCGTTGGCGAGCAGGAGGCCGAGGTCGAAGTTGTAGGGCGTCGGCTTGTCGACGGTGACGGGCAGCTTGGGGGGTTTTTGGGCGGGGGTGGCCATGGTGGCGGGCTGTGGTGTTGGTTGGGGTTGGGATTGGGTGTGGTTGCGAATTGGCTTGTTGTTGTTGGTGGTGGTGTTGGTTAATGGAGGAATGGGAATGGAGACACAAGCACAGAGGCACGAACGACGAGGCTTGGATGGATGCGAAGAACTTCCCCCAAAATTTAGGCGGTGAGGGCCGGTAAAAAAAAGGACCCCACAGGCAGGGCGCTGCCAGAGCACCGCATGGCCCGTGCTTCTCCAACCTTCACGTCCATCCGATTTTGTCTCGGCAGCGACCCAAAGATTTTGTCTGAGCAGCTCCGCCGACGGTCTGCCCACGGCCAACCCACGCCTGCCGCCGCCCTGCCCCCAGCCATTGGCGACTCGTCCGGCAACCCCACGATGCAATAGACGCTGCTCCCGCCGCCGCTGCCGCCGCCTGACCCGCACCCCCGACCCCCCGACCCCCCACCTTCTTGAGCCGAGCCGACCTGTTGGAGCTGACGACGAGCTCCTCGCTGCGCCATGCCGGCCCCGAACTGCCTGCGGTGCCTTGCCCGCCCGCCACCGGGCCTGGCAACTCCCGTGCCGCGCACTGCTGCTGCCGCCTCTCCGCTGCTCAACAGGCCCGCTGCCACCCCCATTGGTACCCGCACCCGCGCCCACGCCGCCCCCTTCTCGACTACTCCCGCCCCCGCGGGGCCGCCCGTCAAGCCCGCAACCCCAGTTGGCAGCGGGGGCCATAACCGTGTCGGCAAGAAGCTGAAGCTCGGCAAGTTCAAAACGGACCGCGCGGCCGAGAGGAGCAAGGTCCCGCTGCCCGGCGAGCGCAAGGCCTACCGCAAGCGTATCACCCTCAGCAACGACAATGCCCTCCCCGTACCGTGGCTCGCCGACCTGACCCCGTCCAGCCTGGCCGACCCCGCCAACACGGCCACCGTCATGGGCCTGCCCGACTCCCTGCAGGACCAGCTGCGCGCCAGCGATGCCTTCAAGCCGAGCCAGTCCTGGGGCATGTTCAGGAAGCCCGCCGTGCTGGTGCGCAAGGAGACGGTCGACCTGGTCAACCGCATGCAGGACGCCGCCGACAAGAAGCAGACCCTCCGCCTCGTCGTCACCGGCGACAAGGTGACCGGAAAGAGCATGCTGCTGCTCCAGGCCATGGCCCACGCCTACCTCAACAACTGGATCGTGATCCACCTACCAGAAGGTATGGGTGCCATCAAGTGTGACTTGCTACCTTGAGCTTCTCGTTGACCCCTCCGCCCCCCCAACTTCAGGCCAGGACCTCACCACCGCCTGCACCGAATACTCGCCCCTCGCCGACACGGACCCGGTCCAGTACTCGCAGCCCGTCTACGTCTTCAAGCTGATCCAGGCCATCAAAAAGGCCAACGAGAACCTGCTGTCCAAGATGTACACCGCCGTCGGCCACCCGGGGCTCCCACAAAGCATTACGGCCAACACGTCGCTCCTGACGCTCGCCAACGTCGCCAAGGAGCCCGACGCCGCCTGGCCCGTCTTCCGCGCCCTGTGGCACGAGCTCACCCACCGCAGTGTCGCCCGCCCACCCATCCTCTTCACCCTTGACGGCCTCTCCCACATCACCCGCGTGTCCGACTACCGCTCCCCGGCCTTTGAGCTGATTCACTCGTACGACCTGGCCCTGCTCCGCCTCTTCACTGACGGCCTGGGCGGCTCTCTCAGGCTCCCCTGGGGCGGCGCCGTGCTGGCCGCCACGAGCCGGAGCAACGCGCCTCGCTCGCCGAGCATGGAGCTCGCCCTCGCCCAGCGCGAGGCCGAGCAGCTACAGCGCGAGGTGCCCAAGAAGGACCCCTTCTTCCGCGGCTACGACGAGCGCGCCGAGGCCAGCCTACGCTCTGTCCAGGTCCTCCCCGTCGGCGGCATCGACAAGGTCGAGGCCCGCGGCCTGATGGAATACTGGGCCGCCAGCGGCATGCTGCGCGCCACCGTTGACAACAAGTCCGTGTCGGAGAAGTGGACGCTGGCGGGCAACGGCGTGCTCGGCGAGATGGAGCGGGCTTCGCTGTTGACCATGAGGGTTTAAGGGGTGGGGTTGGATGGGGGAGGTGCTGTTACATTTATGTATGACATGAGGGGGTGTAGAGATGTAGAGCCTGTACTTGTAGTAGAGAACCGTGCCGGTTGATGAAGTATGGTTTTGCTGTCGTCAATCTTGATTGGAACATGGCACGGACAGGAGACTGGCACAACAATATGACAACTGATATCAGTTTTACCCTTCTCATTTTCTACCACCACACCCAAGAGACGACCACACATCCCCCTATTCTCTCGCCTCCTCAAGTCATTCAAATCCGGTGCCATCACAAAGGCCCCTGGTAACGCCGAGTTTGACACAAAAAAGCAACAACCACTGCCCAAGATCCACAGCTCAAAATGCAAAACCCAAACCGGACTTATACCCACACAACCGGGCCGCTAAAACGACGCTCACATCTCGACGCTCCCCTCTCGCTCTTCGTTGCCCGACGTGATAAATACCAGGCGGGTGCCGTTTCCAGCCGTTTGCCAGACCTGCGCGACACACCACCGTCAGCTTGACTCATCCACAAAATGGAGAGAGCTCCAACGAAAGGTTGGAGAAAACGATGGAGGGAAAAGGGGTCAAAACTCACATCCAACTCGGTATACTCCTCCAACGCCCCCAGCCACTGCCCCTCCGTGAACCCCTTGGCGATGACCCTCTCCTTGACCTTCCTCAAGCTCATCTCCACGCCGCCAAACTCCTCCTCCTCATCCTCATCATGCTCACCCTCCGGCCTGCAAGCCCCCGAATCCGCCAGGGCCTTCACCAGGTTATAAATCCTCGTGCTGGCGTTCATCGCCCTGCGCCCTGCCGACCCGCGCTCGTCGGTCGCCGCCAGGCTCTCCTTGGACGCCTCAATCAGCCGCAGCGCCTCGTCGACGTCGTCCTGCGAGACGGCCTCGCTGAAGCGCAGGCGGGCGAGCGCCTGCGCCAGGCGCACCACGCCGAGCAGCGTGCGCGGGGTTGTGTGGCCAAAGTTGTTGTTGCTGTTCTGGGTGGTGGCGTTGTTGCGGTTGGTGCGGCGCTGGCTGCCGCGCAGGCGCACGTAGGTCTTGACCATGTACTCGGACACGGACTGGGGCACGACGGGGCGGTAGGTGCGGGCGCGGGCGACGTAGGCGCGGACCTCTTGGGGCGAGAAGACGGTGACGCCGGCGGCGGCGCCGGGGAGGTCCGGATGGCGGTTGTGCATGTGGACGTGGGCAACGTGCTTGGCAAGCTGGGCGTCGGACTCGCGGGTCGGCGTGTCGAGGAGGAGGAACATGACGTCGAAGCGGGAGAGGAGGGCGGCGGGCAGGTTGATGTTCTCGACGGCCGAGAGGCGCGTGTTGTAGCGGCCGTAGAGCGGGTTGGCGGCGGCGAGAATCGAGGTGCGGGCGTTGAGCGAGGTGCTGATGCCGGCCTTGGAGATGGAGATGGTCTGCTGCTCCATGACCTCGTGGATGGCGGTGCGGTCGTTATCGTCCATCTTGTCGAACTCGTCGATGCAGCAGATGCCGTTGTCGGCGAGGACGAGAGCGCCGCCCTCGAGCACCATCTCGTCGGTGACGGGGTCGCGCATGACGGCGGCGGTCAGGCCGACGCCGCTGCTGCCGCGGCCCGAGGTGTAGACGCCGCGGGGGGCGACCTTGGAGATATACTTGAGCAGCTGGGACTTGGCAACACCGGGGTCGCCCATGAGGCAGATGTTGATATCGCCACGGATGCGCATGCCGTCGCCGACCTCCTTGGTGACGCCGCCGACGAGGAGGAGCAGGAGGGCCTTCTTGACGTCGAGGTGGCCGTAGATCTCGGGGGCGATGGACTTGGCGAGGAGCTCGTACTGGCTGCCCGACTGCTTGAACTTTTCGATACGGCGGGCCATGGCGGGGTCGATCTCCATGTCCTCGTAGGCCTTCTTGTGCTGGGTGATGTGGTGGGCCTCGAGGTAGGTGTCGGTCAGGAGGCCGGCGCGCATGGCCTGGAAGCCGGTGTAGGGGGTGGGGAGGAAGGTGCCGGCGATGTCGACGACGTCGCCCGGGTTGACCTGGCGGACGAGGCTGCCATGGCACAGAACGGTCAGGGTGCGGGGGATCTGGCCGATGGGGACCTGCTCGGCGAGCTCCTGGATCTTGACCTCCTGGAAGGGCAGGAACTTGGAGGCGCGCGACGAGGGGTACAGCTGGCCCTTGGCCTGGTTTTCGGCGCAGTCCTTGGAGGGGCACAGGGTGAGGGGCCCGTACTGCTTGTCGGTGACGGGCTGGAAGATCTCGCAGCCGCAGCGGTCGCAGGTGTAGGCGCTGACCTGGACGATGGGCTTGACATCGGAGACGCGGGTGGCGATGCCGCGGATGGTGATGAGATGACCGAGGTGGTCGCCGCGGACCTGGCGGACGGACAGGGCCTTGACGGGGTTCTCCGGGGTGGAGGAGCGCGGCTTGAAGACGAGGGTGTAGCGGCGGGTGAGCTGGGCGGGGTACTGGTCGTTGAGGATGGCGGGGTCGGACTCGCGGTCGGCGATGTCGCCGAGCATGACGTTGCGCTGCGAGCGATTGGCCATGAGCACGTCGAGCACGTCGTCCTTGAAGGAGATGGACTCGCTCGGGGTGGGCATCAGGGTGTCGACGGCGCGCGAGAGGATCTCGACGTAGTGCTTGGTGTTCTGCTCAACCCACTCGGCGAGGCGGAGGCCCTCGTTCAGCTCATTCTCGTAGGCGTGCAGGTCGTCGAGGTCGACGACGAGCTCGGTGAGCTTGCGGTCGGCGAGCTGCTGGAGGAGGTCCTTGTACTTGTGGCGGGGGGGCTGGGGCTGGGACTTTTTCTGGCGGCGCTGCTGCTGCTGCTGCTGCTGTGCGTTGTCGTCCTCGTCCATGAAGTCATAGTCGTCGCTGAGGTCGTCCTCGTCGATTGTGATGCTGCCCAGGGCGTGGGTGATGGTTTCTTGGGGGGACGACTTGAAGTCTGAGAGGAAGTTTTTGAAGGCGGCTGTTCAATGGGTTGCAGAGTAGGGGTCAGCCACGAGGAATAGGCATATGGACACTCCCCAGTTCGCGGTGGGCACTCACTCAGTTGCACGTCGTAGTCGACGGGCGACTTCATCTGCAGGAGCGCCATGGCTGTGGCGGGAGCGTCCTCTGCGCGGGACAGGCGGGCTGGGGCGGTTGCGATGTGTTGTGGAGGGAGGGTGTTTTGTTGTCACTGTCCGTGTGGTGGAGTGTGTTGTTGCTCTTGAGATTGGTGGTGGTAAGGGTGGTGTTGAGGGAAGCAGAGGGTAGTGGGATGAAGTGCGATAAGAAAACAGTGCACAGTGGGCGGTGGGCGGGCAGGGGACAGCTGTGGCTAGGGAGCTCGCTAGCGCTGGCCAACTGGCGCTGCGATGCAGGAGGCTGGGCTCGGCGCGCGGGCGACAGGGGGGACGCGTCCAGAGGCACGCAAACGCGCTTTTTCGCGCGCCAGCGGCCAGGGGCAATTAAACATGCCCCGCCGGGCCGTTGCTGGAATCGACAGCTGCGGCCAGCTGCACGACCAGAAAGGTTCGCTTGGATTGTTCCAGGGACAAGGGGCTGCCGAGACAGGGCCATGGACCCGCTGAAGCGACCCGCTGCTGGGAAGCCGTCAGCCGCTGAGTAACTATGGGCATGGCATCCACTGATGAGTGGCCCAGGCGCTCACCCCGTGCTGCTGCGCTTGCTTGCCTCGGCACATGGCATTGCCGGGAAGCTGCCGCGCGCCGAAAGTGGGATTGATCATGGATCGCCTTTTCCTTGTCGTCGTGACCATGCATCTCGGCCGGCTGATCTCTGGTCTCTGGTCTCTGGTCCTTGATCTCCAGAGAATCGAGATGCTACTGCATCTGCCCATGCACTCCCGTTCCCGTGTCTCGATTGCATCTGCCCCTTGAAATCGGGATCCCTCCCACTCCCACTCCCACTCCCACTCCCACTCCACAACCGCGAGCATCACCAGTGTCTTGACCACGGCCAACTCCTCCTACTCCCACCACTCCCCACGCGCCTGTCGATTTCACCACCACGACACACACGCCCCCTATCCCCCCTCTCACCCCGACCCGACCCCGGGTCTTGCGAGCTCGACATGGCGCCGCGCAAGAATGCCCACTCGACCGCTGCCGAGATCTCGCTCGTGCATCTCCAAAACTGCCTCGTCAACCTGCCGCCCTCGCTCGCCTCGCTGCTCGCCAACGTAAACACGGTATGGCCCTTCCTTCCCCCTCCCCTACCTGACTGTTTGTCCCCGCCTCGGACACCCCAATTGACCTGTCCGCCCCCCTGCCTGTTCAGCCCTCCCAGAATGTCGTCGTCGAGCTCGCCTACCGCGTCCCCGCCCCTCCCGGCGCAAACGGCTCGAGCGCCTCCTCCCAGACCAAGTCCATCTATGTCGGGTGGACCGGTATGCCCAGCAAGCGGAGAGTTGCCCCGATCGTCGGCCGAGACGGCATCACCATCGCCCGCGGCGGCCGCGATCAGGAGGTCGCCCTCGTCGAGCTCGATGCCACCCTCGCCGCCACCGTTGGCCTCAAGGACGGCCAGAAGGTGACGGCCACCATCCACTTCGATCCCCCGATGGCCCACACCGTCAACATCGAGCCCCTGACCCCTGAGGACTGGGAGATGATTGAGCTGCACGGCAGCTTCCTCGAGGACAACCTGCTCTTCCAGATCCGCGCCGTGCCAAACCCCACCTTCGCCCCCGGCGGCGTCGTTGCCGGCGCACACCCCCTGACCCTGCACCTGTCGCAAACCTCGACCGCCAGCATCAAGGTCCTGTCGCTAGAACCCGCCCTTCCCGCAGACGCTCCCTTTGCCAAGATTGCCCCGGATGCCGAGGTTATTGTGGCCCCCAAGACCCGCCAGAAGCAGCGGACCAGCAGGGACAATCGCAGCGTTGGAGGCGCCTCGAGAAAGAGCGGCAAGAGCTCCACGAGTACCTCCAGGAGGAAGAGCGCCAAGGAAGAGAAGAAACCGGTCCTGTTCTTCAGGGGCATCGATCGGAGCAACTGCCAGGACTGCTTCGATGATGACGCCCCGCTCCAGGATCTCAGCGTCTGGGTCGATAGGGACTTGCTCGCCGGCCCCGACTTGAAGGGGGTAAAATGGGTCTCGGTCAGCGTCGTGCGCCCGGCTGGCCTTCAGCAACCGATCGACTCGGCAAATCAGCCCCCCGAGGGCGATCCCGCGGCAAAGCCTGCAATAAAAATCATCGCCTGCCTTCGCCCGTGGGACGAGCCGCCTAACGGGCAGACCACTGCTCTGTCATCTGCCCTGTGCGCCGCCCTTGGCTGCGAAGGCATGGTCGGCGGCGTGGTCAAGATCGAGCCCGCCTTGGCCCAGCTGCCCCGCAAGACAACCGACCAGGAGGGCAACTCTCGCGACTCAGTGCAGAAGCTCAACATCTACCCGTTCCAGTCATCAACCCCCGTTCAGTCTTCGGGCCTCAAATTCGGCGGGCAGTCAAAGGCCGAGAAGGACGAGGTTGCGAACCAGGTGAAGCACATCTACGGGCCGTCCGGGAACGGTCTGCTCCTGGGGCCTCTCACAGACGGCCAGATCCTCGGCGTGCACCAGGGCCTGGAATGCCCTCGAGGTTGGGAAGGAGCTGTGGTGAGGTTTGAGCCGTCGCAGCCGGCACCACAAAACGCGACCAAGAAACCTGTGAACTGGATCCTCGGTAGTGAGTGGAAGCTGCCTATCTCGATCCAACCCGCCATCCCGAAGCCGACCTGGCTGTCCGACTTTGAGCCTGACCAGGTCCGCGCTCCCGATTCGCTCCTGGTTGGCATCGACTCGCTGCTCGGGAAGCTGAAGTCTCACCTCACGCACATGTCGTCGGTTCTCCTGACCGGCGGCCAGGGCTCCGGCAAGACCTCGGTTGCCCAGACCGTCGTTCATGCCCTACGGACCTCGAAGCTCTATTACACGACCTACTTTCCCTGCACGAGGCTGGTCAATGACGAGAGCAGGATAAACACCGTCAAGGAGACCCTGAACCGTTTGTTTATGGCCGCCAGCTGGGGCGCGCGGCTCGGCGGCAAAGCCATCGTCATTCTGGACGATCTCGACCGCTTGTGCCCGGCCGAGACGGAGCTCCAGGTGGGCAACGAGAACGGCCGGAGCCGCCAGATCAGCGAGGCCATTTGCTCCATGGTCAGGCAGTACTGCGGCCGGGATAGCAATGTGGTCCTGCTCGCCACCTGCCAGGGCAAGGACTCGCTGCACAACGTTCTCGTGGGCGGCCACATTGTCCGCGAGATTATTGATCTGAAGGCGCCCGACAAGGAGACCAGGCGGCGCGTCATGGAAGCTCTCACCAAGCAGGGCTCCGTTTCTCCCGAGGAATTGGATCACGACGATGACAACGGCAGCCGCCCGACCACGGCCGACGGTAGCACCACCGACGGCGAAGGGGGAGGCTGGATGGATGGCCCGGCACGCCCCAGCCGGAAGCCTCTCGGAGCACACAAGCCCAGCGGCTTCGTTCTCGACGCTGACCTCGACTTCCTCGACATTGCTGGCCAGACGGATGGCTACATGCCAGGTGACCTGATCCTCCTGATCTCGAGAGCGCGCAATGAGGCCCTCAGCCGAAACGTCGGGGAGTCGACGAACTTCGACGCGACGACCATCCACCTGAGCCGCGCCGACTTTGACAGCGCGCTCAAGGGATTCACGCCCGCTTCTCTGCGAAACGTCACCCTCCAGAGCTCCACAATCACCTTCTCCTCGATCGGCGGCCTGACGGAAACCCGCCAAGTCCTCCTCGAGACGCTCGAGTACCCCACCAAGTACGCGCCCATCTTTGCCCAGTGCCCCCTCCGGCTGCGCTCCGGCCTGCTCCTCTACGGCTACCCGGGCTGCGGCAAGACACTCCTCGCCAGCGCCGTCGCCGGCGAGTGCGGCCTCAACTTCATCAGCGTCAAGGGTCCCGAGATCCTCAACAAGTATATCGGTGCCTCGGAAAAGAGCGTGCGCGACCTCTTCGAGCGCGCCCAGGCCGCCCGCCCTTGCGTCCTCTTCTTTGACGAGTTCGACTCGATCGCGCCCAAGCGCGGCCACGACTCGACGGGCGTCACGGACCGCGTCGTCAACCAGCTTCTCACGCAGATGGACGGCGCTGAGGGCCTCTCGGGCGTCTACGTGCTCGCCGCCACCTCGCGACCAGACCTGATCGACCCAGCTCTGCTCCGCCCGGGCCGCCTCGACAAGTCTCTCCTCTGTGACTTCCCCAACCTCGACGACCGCCTCGACATCATCCGCGCACTGGCCCAAAAGGTCAAGGTCGCCGACGCCGTCTGGCAGTCGCCCGACGACCTCCACGAGCTTGGCCGTCGCACGGAAGGGTTCTCAGGCGCCGACCTGCAGGCCCTCGTCTCCAACGCCCAGCTCGAGGCCATCCACGACGTGCTCAACGACAGGGAGCACTCTACCGCCCCGAATAACAACGCCGGCAACAACCGTCGGGGCGTCGCCAAGAAAATGACTCCCGCGGCGGCGGCCGCCGCAGCGAGGAACTTTGTGCAGTTCCGCTACGGCGAGGACGCGGCGGCTTCCTCCTCGGCCGGGCCGCAGCGCACGCGCGCCGCAATGCTGGCCGAACAGGCCGCCATCGCGGGAAAGCTCGAGGCCATCAAGCTTGCGCGCAAGCGTGCCAGGCAGGTGTCCAAGGGGTTTGCCGGCGCCAATGGCGCGGTGAATGGGGATGCCGCCGCGGATGGCCCCGCTGCGGCTGCGCCGAACACGGAGGTGGTGCTTCGCTGGGAGCACCTGGTCAAGGCGCTCGAGGCGACGCGGGCGAGTATCAGCGCGCAAGAGCGGGCGAGGTTGGAGAAGATTTATCGCGAGTTTGTGGTGGGAAGGAGCGGGGAGATGAAGGATGGGCAGGGGAGCATGGAGGTGGGCGGGAGGAGTAGTTTGATGTGAGCTGCTGGGTGTGAGAAAGGGGGGGGTGTATATTTTGGACAAGCAAATAAATCAGTTAACTAGTTGATTAGAGCAAGAGAGGCGTCTGGTTGGATATACTCTTTTTATTGTAATGCACTGCTTGCTATCTGCCTGGGTTGAGCTCTCCCGCGGCGTCCCGGTTTCCCCGTACGTCGGTACGTACACACATGCCCACATGCGCAGTCACCCTACCTTCGGTCGGTCTTCCCTAGCTACCCGGCGACCTCCCCTCCCTTCTCCCCTTACATCGGCCACATCCCCCTCCGTCCCCCTCTCCCTCCTCACTCTCCCTCTCCCTCCTCACTCTCCCTCCCCCTCCCCCTCCCCCTCCCCTTCCCCCACCTCCCCCCTCACAAAATCCATCACCACCACCTCCCACGCATACGCCAAATACACACACTCGGCCGTGTCCCCCTCCACCTCCACCCCACCCTTCAACCTATCCAGCATGACAAACCCCCTTGGGCGCGCGACGTAGAACGCCGCGGCGCGGCGGCGTGTCACCCACAGCACGCGCACGCGCACGGCCCGCGCGGCGGCCAGCGACCGCACCAGCTCGGGGTGGATCGTGATCAGCCCTGCTGTGATGCGGGGGAGGGGCTTGGAAAGGGAGGTGGTGGTGTCGAGGTGGAGGGAGAGGAGTTGGCCGCGGGCGAGGTGGATTGGGGGTGGTTGGGGGAGAGGAGGGTGTTGGGAGGGCTTGTGGTGGTAGTGGTGGTGGTGATGTTTGGGAGGTTTGGGGGGGTGTTTGGCGGGTGGGCTGGGAGGACGTTTGACTGGGCTTGGAGAGCGTTTGGCAGGGCTGGGGGAGCGCTTGGCTGGGCTCGGGGAGCGTCTGGCCGGGCTTGGTGAGCGTTTGGCAGGGCTTGAGGAGCGTTTGGCAGCGCGGTGGGGACGTTTTGCAGGGCTTGGGGAGCGTTGGTGGTGTTCTTTGTGGTGCTTCTGGTGGTGGTGGTGGTGGTGACGGTGGCGACGAGGTGGTTCGGGAGTAGGAGTCTGTTCCGAGTCGGTTGCGGAATGGCGGGGCTGACGATGGCGGCGGCGGGGTTCGGTGGTAGGAGTCCGGTCCGAGTCGGTTGTTGACGATGCTGATGTTGTCGTGGTCCTAGTTCTTGACCTCGTTCTTGACCGGTAGCGGCGCTCAGAGGAAGCACGGATGGACTCGCGGATGGACTCGTCGATCTCGCTGACGAGGCGGGACACCTCCCTGGTTGTGCGAGTTTCGATCGACGGCTGAGATGAGGGTGCTCCCACTACTGCGGCGTGCGAAGCCCCTTGGAACTCGCTCGCCCCTTTTGCCCGTGATGACAGGACGGAGCTCGGCAGCGAGGACAGAGGCGCCGAGAATTTGAAGACGGTGCTTTCGTTTGGGTTCTTGGGGTGCGGGAGTCTCTGGCGAGGATCTCTCATGGCCGCGGGGAGGAGGTCCCGTATCTGGGCCTCCAGATGCTTGTTGAGTTGCCCTTGTATATGATCTAACGCGGGGAGCGGGAGGAGACGCCAACCAGAGTAGAAGTTCCCATGAGACTTGGGAATATGGAATGTTCCGTGCAGCTTGATGAATAGATTGCACAGGTAGCAAGCATCTTTGCTCGAACATATGACCCGCGGCTTTCTGGCAACCGGATGGACTTCGTATTGGCATACAATCTGTATCTCGGCGTGGACTCGTGATTCGCAGAGGAGCGTCCGGACCTTGGATACGAAGGCCGAGTCGTCAGTGCCCAGTCGGCCTTTGATCATCTCGGCCCTGAAAACAGTCGGAGCACCATTTTGGCATCTCGATAGACAGCTATCAAGAGAAACATCCGCAGATGAGATGTTCCGGGAGAAGAGGTTGGAGTCCAGAGAGACGATTGTGACCTGCACATTCTGCAGCAGATTGAGCTCCTGGGCCGTCCGGCAAAGGTATTGAGAGCACTCTTGGTACCTGGCAAGTTTGGCAATCCGTGAGATGAAGCCTGACGCCATGCTTGGATCCAACTGACTTGCGGTAAATTGTGAGAATAGCCCAGCGATGTTGGTCGTCCTGTTGAGTCGATGGGCTGCCCGGAGAACCCTCTTAATCTGGTATACTACCTCCTCGTCCTGGCAAGCCTCAAGACTCGCCATCCACCGCAGCAGCTCTCCTGCATCATTGAGAAATGATTCGATCTCCCCCTGACTCCTGTAGCTCCGGCTATGCGCGTTGACACCATTGATGACATTTTGGATCAACGATCCAAAGTAAGCCCTGCCGGTTTTCATGTGGTTCGCGTCGGGTCTCCGGGATCGGAGGCGAGAGAATATGCGATGTCTACACATATCCGCTACGGCATCAAGGACAAGGTCCTCGGAGCCGCTGTCGACTGTCATTTGGCCTGTGAGCGGAAGTTGGTATGTGCATAGGCCTGCTGGGACAGACCATTGTTGATGCTGGCAAGACAGCTGAATATTCTTTCGAGGCCACTCTTGATGCGCGCGAGGATGTCGTTGCCAGAGCTGGGACACTCCTTGTTGACAGCAACAACCACCCGGATCCCTCGTCCACCAGAGAGCTCCTCGACGCATGTGGCCACAACATGGGATGGGTTGTCTGAGATGCCGGAAAGGTAGGCGAGCGTGGCTGTCAGGTCGGCCTCGCGTTCTCTTGAGAGGACCCTATCGTGATCCTGATCGCTCAGCGTTGTTGGCCAGGGGTTGGCATGCGAGGCGGCTGGAGCCTCGGAGAGCCGCGACAGAAGAGCAGCGTTCTCGGTGAAGCACAAACGTTGGCGACTCTGTGCCTGTGACAGCATTTTTGGTTCGGGGCATCAGGTCACGGAAGGATACTGAGATGGAGGAATGCGACCTCAAGGCACGAGCGAAGAAAAGCACCCATCATACCCGTCGCCTGTTCTCAATTCTGACCATCTGCATGTTTCCGCGCTGCCAGTTGCTGTTGGCGATGGTGGGGTGCTCCTATTCGCGGGGGCTGCAGAGAGGATGCGTTTGATGCATGATGCAGCGAGGCCCGCGCAGACGCCCAGAGAGGGGGTGGCACTGTGGTGGCCTTGGGGCAACTCGCGTGTCGAGAAAATGTGCGTGAAGCAAGCCTAGGATATCAACCCAGGAACGTGCAAGTTGGCAGACGGTACTCTGTGAGATGTTAGATCAGCCCAGTGCGAAACGGAGGCGAGGAGGAGAACTTACTGTCCAAGGTCCAATACCTCCGCTTCACGCCCTCCCACTCGCCCTTGCCGGCCTCGGCCAAATGCGACATGTCAACGTCAATGACGTTCCAATCGACATCCAGGCCTGCGTCGGTGAGGTGCAGTTCGGACACCTTGGTGTAGACATCGTAGCAGATGGAACGGTCGGCACCAAGGCCGTTGAAGAAGCCAAACCTGCCCTCCGGGTCGAGGAGGGCGGGGATGAACTCGGTGAAGAACAGGCGCAGCTGGGAATAGTCTTCGCCAAAGGTGTCAAAGTAGATGGCGTCGTAGATCTGGCCGACGTCGCGCAGCTGCTGGCAGATCTCCTGCCACTTGCCCTTGTAAACTTTGAAAGCGCCCGGGGCCAGGCCGCTCTCCTCCCACGCCGTGCCAAACTTGGAGCCGGGGCTCTCGAGGTGTTCCCAGACGCCGGGGTGAGCTTCGATGATGTGGTGACGCGAAGGACTGGTCTCGGCAAACATGGAGTCAATGATGCCCATGCCGAAGCCGATGTTGAGGATCCGCTTGCCGGGCTCCTTGGACGGGAGCAGGGCGTCGACGCTCCGGCGCATGATGTCGGTCTCCCAGGCCATCATGACGCCGTTGCCGTCGTCGTCGACGAGCTTTCCGTCCGAGTAGGTCAGCTTGGAGCGCAGGTATGCCTCGGAGGTGACGTCGGCGTCGGCGTCGTGCTTGGGCGGTTTGAAGGTAGGTTCCTGGTCCTCGTCCTCTTCTTCGTTTACTTCCTCCTCCTCCTTTTGCTCTTCTTCTGTCCCATTTTGCTGCTCCTCGGCACCAGCATTGACCAGCTCAGGGGCCTCCTCGCCGTCCTCGCCAACGACGACCATGTCAGCATCAGCGACAGCGTCAGCCTCGTCCAAGAACTCCATCTCTTCGTCGGCGCCGTCGCTCCCCAGCTCCTCGTACTCGTCGATCAGACCAAACAGCATCTCAGCGCGCACACCGGCCTGGACGCACAGGTTGTACAGGTCGGGCCTCCCCAGGCGGCGGGCGACGCAACCGGGAGTCTCGTTGTGGTCGTCGACATCGTTCCAGATGGCGCCCCACAGAAGCAGCTCGTAGACGGTCTTGTGCGCAGCGTCGAGGTCGGCGGGGTCGTCGTCCTCGTCCGAGGGGGTCCCGCACGAGCGGATGGCGGCGTGGAGGGGGGTCTCGCCGGTGGTGGGGTCCTGGGCGCGGGCGCGTCCGGGGGCGTCGATCAGCTTCTTGACGGCGGCGACGTCGTGGGCCCAGGCCGCGGTGAGCACGCGCTGCGTCTCGGGCGGGCAGCCAGTCGAGATGCGGGCCGCGATCGAGTCGTCGTGGTCGGCCATTTTTTTCTGTACCAGGGGGTTTCTGCTAGGGTCGATGTTCTCGTGTCAATGGCTCGTCGTCGTCGTCGTCGTCGTCGTCGTGTTGCTGCGGGTTGCTGTCTGACACGTGCTGCTGCTTCTGCCCCTCCTCCAAGGAAATTCTTTTTTTTTTTTCCCTCGAAGGCTCGAACTGGTCCCCCACTGAGAGGGGTGCTGAGGGCGGGGGTCCAGGCTGGGTTTGGAGGGGTGTTGCTGCCAAGCTCAGGAACCCACTTGCAGCTTGGAGGCAGTCCCCTCAGCCAGCCCAGCTGCTGCTGCAGGGGTTGTTGAGTGGGACCCGCGACAGTCCTGCGTATCTCCAACCTCCCACTCCCTGCCCCAATGCAACACTACCGTCGGAAGCTAGCCGGGGCGTTCAGCAGCCAGCAATCTCGCCAATCGCAGCGCCCGCCTGTGCAACGTGCTCATCGTGAAAGCCCAGCTACAAAAGCGCGGTCGCGCCCGCGGCGGGAGTCGGCCAGCGGCGCGAGGGCGGACGGCAGATTCTGGCAGGAATTGGCACTGGCATCACTTATCCGAACTGTCATGACAGAACCACCCGCCCAATTGGGACGACAGGACACGAGCAATTGACGTCGAGAAGAGATCGAGTGGAGTGGAGCGGCACAGCGCAAAAGAAACAGGCTTCAGGCAGTCTCCACGCTCCCACGCTCCCACGCGCCCCCCAGGGATCCAGCTTCGAGGCTTGGCTTCAGTGGCGAGCTCTGGGCATCTCGCTAGAGAAGAGTCCACCCACCGCGATTCCACCTCATCATCAGCACCCCCATGCTGATCGTCCATGACCTCAAGTCGCGCACCAAACACCTGCACTCGGCCCGCACCCGCATACGCGATCCCTCCTGGCGAGCTCCCCCCGGCGTCGTCGTCATGAAGTTCGGCGAGCAGCTGCGGTCGAGCGTCATCCGCGAGTACCAATGGTACTACATCGACTATGACGGGCTTAAGGCCGACCTCAAACACCCCAGCGGTGCCCTCGTCCTCGATGTCCCCCCCTCTGCCGCCTCCTCCACCGCCGCCCGCAACAACAACAACACCAACAGGCCCGCCCGGCCCCCGCGCCGCGAGTGGTCCGAGGACGATGAGAGCCGCTTCGTCAGCAAGCTCGAGACTGAGCTCGACAAGGTCCACACCAAGCAGCAGGTCAAGGCCATGGAGATCTCGCGCCGCATCGCCGTCAGCGAGCGCGAGGTCCGCGAGGTTGTCAACCGCCTCAACGAGCGCGGCCTCGGCCAGGACGGCCCCAGCGAGGAGGAGTTCATGCTGCTCGAGGAGGATCTGAGCGACATCATCGCCGACGTCCACGACCTGGCCAAGTTTGTCCAGCTCAACTACACGGGCTTTTACAAGATTATCAAGAAGCACGATGTGAGTTGGAGTTTCCCTCGGCTGGTGAGTCCTGGGAGGACAGCACGGCTGACAACTGACCCCCCTAGAAAATAACCGGCTGGCACCTGCGCCCCGTCTTCGACACCCGCCTCAAGGCCAAGCCCTTCTACAAGGAAAACTACGACGCCTCCGTCGTCAAGTTGTCCAAGCTCTACGACCTCGTCCGCACCCGCGGCAACCCCGTCAAGGGCGACAGCGCCGCCGGCGGCTCCCAGGCCAACTTTGTCCGCCACACCACAAAGTACTGGGTCCACCCCGACAACGTGACCGAGCTCAAGCTCATCATCCTCAAGCACCTGCCCGTCCTCGTCTTCAACGCCAGCAAAGAGTTCGAGTCGCAGGACTCGGCCATCACCTCCATCTATTACGACAACCCAAACACCTGGGACCTCTACGAGGGCCGCCTCAAGAAGACCGAGGGCGCCGAGGCCATCCGCCTGCGCTGGTACGGTGGCATGCAAAGCGAGACCATCTTCGTCGAGCGCAAGACCCACCGCGAGGACTGGACCGGCGAGAAGTCGGTCAAGGCCCGCTTCTCCCTCAAGGAGAAGAACGTCAACGCCTACCTGCGCGGTGAGCTGCTCCCCGCCGCCATCTTCGAGAAGGCCCGCAAGGAGGGCAAGAAGTCGGAAAAGGCCATCGCCGAGGACGAGCGCCTGGCCCGGGAGATCCAGTGGTCCGTCCTCAAGAAGGGCTACAAGCCCGTGTGCCGCTCCTTCTACCACCGCACCGCCTTCCAGCTGCCCGCCGACGCCCGCGTTCGCATCTCGCTCGACACGGAGCTCACCATGGTCCGCGAGGACAACCTGGACGGCGTCAGGCGGTCCGGCAACAACTGGAGGCGCATGGACATCGGTATCGACTACCCCTTCTCCCAGCTCCCGCCCGCCGACGTTGTCCGCTTCCCCTACGCCATTCTCGAGGTCAAGCTTCAGACTCAGCTCGGGCAGGAGCCCCCCGAGTGGGTCCGCCAGCTCATCTCGAGCCACCTCGTCGAGGCCGTGCCCAAGTTCTCCAAGTTCATACACGGCGTCGCCTGCTTGTTCCCCGACAGGATAAACCTGCTGCCGTACTGGATGCCCCAGATGGATGTCGACATTCGCAAGCCCGTGACCCACGATTTCGGCATCAAGAGGCTGGAGCACTCGGCGACGACGTCACTGTCCGACGACGAGGACGATGACGACGATGATGACGACGACTATGACTCGGACGATGACCAGCGGCCCGCGGCCTCGTCAAACCAGGCAGGGGAGTCGAGCGCGTCGGCGGCAAGGAACGGCCGGCCCGCGGCCCTGGCGGCAGATATCGAGGATCAGACGGTCGACCGGCCGACGGGCGAGGAAACATATCTGTACGACTCGGAGGATGAGGACGACGAGGACCGGCTGGAGGAGGCGCGGCGGGTGGGTGGCTGGACCTACTTCCAGACGCGCTTGTCGACGTCGGCACACACGGCCGCGCGCGGTGGTTGGTGGTTGCTCAAAGCCATCGTGCCGCGCCCGCGGGCAACCGAGGTCTCGCGCAGCGCCAGGTTGGAGGCGCTGCTGGGGACGGGCGAGATCCAGAACCGCAGGTTCAAGGCGCCCAAGGGCAAGAAGATCTATGTTCCCGTGCGCGTCGAGCCCAAGGTGTACTTCGCGGCCGAGCGGACGTTTTTGGGATGGGTGAGTCTGAAGGCCATTTTTTCTCTTTTTTTTTTCTTCCTCCGGTGACTAACCGACCCACCCTGCGCAGCTCGAATACTCCATCTACATCGGTACCATCGCCGTGACGCTGCTCAACTTCAGCACCCAGCACGAGAACAGGGCGTCATTCGTCGCCGCCAGCGCCTTCACCCTGCTCGCCCTCCTGTCGCTGCTTTACTCGGTCGCCATCTACCTGTACCGCAGCCAGGCCATCCGCACCCGCAGGGTCGCGCGCTACTACGACAAGTGGGGGCCTAGCGTGCTGTGCGTCGCCCTGTTTGCGGCCGTCACGCTCAACTTTGCGTTTGAGGGGAAGAGTCGAAATTTGTGGTAATCGATGGGGGGTTTTCTGGTCTGGAGGAGTGGTGTATATGCATGCTGCTGGGTTTGGGTTTGGGGTTTTGGACAGTGGGGAGGGATTCAGGCAATAGGATGTGTCCGTTTTGTTTATTTTTGGGGGGGGACCCGAGTTGTCGTCGTCCATCAAGCCTGGGGAGCAACGGGGATTCATTCAGGAGGGGGGCATCAGGGGCTCATTTGCATACCGGTAGACTGTATTAGCTAGCTCGTGTAGCAACAAACGGCGTCGTGTGTTTTCTTGGACATGGAGGAGTCGCCGACAAAGTGCCCGGAGGTCGGCGAGGCAAGGCCAGGCTGCCCGGCGACTCCACTTCATGAGTCGTCGGGGGCAAAACCGCTCAGCGGCGCCATGTTCGTCCAATCGCGCGCGAGGGGACCCTTCTCCGCTGACAGAACATGACCGCACCCAAATGGGGTCTTCGGCAATGTCGTTGCCCGGGCCGGCCCACTCGGTGACCCAGCCGTTCGGGGGGGAGTGGGCGCTTTTGTGCCGGCGAAGCCCGCTCGGGGTCCAGATGCGACATCGGACATAGTAGTGGTGTTTCTCCCATCGACTACACCCGCCCTCCCCCGCGCCTCGCCAGACCCTAGACCCCGTCTGTTTCACCCATTCGCCGTTTGTGGCGTGCTCTCTTGGCTGTGTGTTGCTACTGGTGTGACAAGTTTACTCTCATTCAGGGGGGAGGAACATTTCACTCTCACTCTCACTCTCGGTGATATCACACTCACTCCTGATTCTTTCCCCTTTTAATATTTTTTTCTGGCCTTTTCCCAGCCTGAAACTCCCAAAAAGGAAAAAAAGAAGCCCAAGTCAAAAATATTTCCAAAATGCCCGTCAAGCAAATCACCACGGAGCTGGGCCACTCCCTCCCGCCCGAGGCGCCGCACAACATCACCTTCCACATCCCCGGCTGGGAGACGGCCAAGGCCCTCCGCCGCGGCGACCCCGACCTCCTCAGCCGCCTGTCCTCCATCTACCCTCGCTTCGGCCCGTGGTGCGAGGTGCGCGAGGTAAGCCACCACTTCCCCCCCTCATTTTCCTCCTGAACCCGTGACTGACGCTCACCAGCTCGCAACCGCCCTGCACCCCCTCCTCTCCCTCCCCGCAACCCACTCGCTCATCCTCTTCCCCTGCACCTCCGCCCTCTCCGCCGCGCAATCCTTCTCCTCTGCCCCGTACCGCAAGCCCGAGCACGCCATCCCGCCTGCGCAACTCCTCTTCCGCGCCGTCGACATCCCCCTCACGCTGCCCCTCCCTTCGGAACCCGAGGGTGACGTCTCCGGCCATGGGTCCACCGTCCGCTTGTACGCCGTCGCGTATCCGATCGACAGGGCCCCCGGCGCGGTGGGCGTGTGGCAGAACTATGGCATCGGGATCAGTTCCCGCCTCGCGGCGGGGTTGTTGCCTGCCGTCGGGAGGGGGGAGGTGGAGGTGCTGCCGTGGCGGGGGGATGGGGAGAAGGGGCTGGAGGGGGTGCCCGAGCCGAGGTATCTGCCTGAGGGGAGCGCGCATCAGGGGCTGAGGGAGAGGATTGCCGGGCTTGTGGGGAGGGGCGGGAAGGTGGGTGCCGGGGATGTCTGGCTGTATCAGACGGGGATGGCGGCGGTGTATAGACTGCACCAGGCGCTGGTGGAGGTGAGGGGCCCCGGGACGGTGCTGGTGCTCGGGTCGGTGTTTCATAATAGTTATCACTTGTTTGAGGAGGGGGTCGGGGGGATGAAGCATTTTGGGAGGTGTGATGCGGAGAGCGGGGTAATGGAGAAGGTGGAGGAGTGGTTGGAGGGAGAGAAGGTCGCGGGGAGGAAGGTTGCGTATGTGTTTTGCGAGTTTCCGAGCAACCCGATTTTAATGAGCGTAGATCTGAAGAGGTTGAGGGAGCTGGTAAGTTGGACCTTGGATTCCCCTCGTTGTGGGTTGTTTACGGTGTGCTGACCATCGTACAGGCCGACAAGTACGACGTCCCCGTGGTCGTCGACGATACCATCGGCTCGTTCTGCAACATCGACGTCTCCCCCGTGGCCGACGCCATCATCACCTCCACCACCAAGTCCCTGAGCGGCTATGCCAACGTTCGTCCCCCCTCCCAAACAAACCCCTCCCTCTTGTTTCCCCTCCCTCGCAGTAACTAACCCACCACCAGGTAATGGGCGGCTCCGTCGTCCTCCCCTCTCGCTCCCCGCACTACACCTCCCTCCACTCCACCCTCACGGCACGCTTCCACAACGAAGTCTTCCACCCCGACGCGGCCAAGCTCCTCTCCAACTCGGCCTCCTATTTCCCCCGCTCCGCCATCCTCAACCGCAACGCCCTCACCCTCTCCACCTTCCTCCACAGCCACTCCCAATCCCCCACATCCCCAATCACCTCCGTCCTCTACCCCCCCTTCACCTCCACCCTATCAAACTACACCTCCCTCATGCTCCCCCCCACCCCCGATTTCACCCCGGGATACGGCTGCCTCCTCTCGATCGAGTTCGCCACCCTCCGCGTCGCGCGCGCCTTCTACGACGCCCTCTCCGTGTTCCACGGCCCGCACCTCGGCGCGCACCACACGCTGGCGTTCCCCTTCAACGACGCCATCTGGGGCGCGGATCCGGCCGAGGCGGCATACCTGCGCACGTTCGGGGCGAATCCGGAGCAGGTGCGGGTGAGCGTGGGGTTGGAGGAGGAGGAGGAGTTGGTGGATACTTTTAAGGCGGCGCTGCAGGTTGCGGAGAGGGTTAAGACGGAGGAGGAGGAGGAGGAGGAGAAGGGTGGGAATTAAAAGGGGTGTTGGGTTGGGTTTTTTGGGAGTGTGTGATGGTTCTTTGAAAGGGATGGGATTGGATTGGATTTTTTTGTATCAACAGGAGCACGGAGGTGGACAGACAGACAGCAGTGAAAGAATTGTTTGTATTCGTTGCATTGGATCGCGTTGCATTGCATTGCCAGTCAACTAGCAGAGCATCTCATCTCCTCCCACCCACAAGATCGCCCAGATGATTGCATAGCTGTCAAGAATGCTGCTGTTCCCGCGTACCAAGTCGCGCAGCCGTTGGAGAGAGAAAAAACCTATGAACCCCTAAAGCCCAAACGCCCTCCGCTCTCGTCAACCACGAATTAACTAGCCGGGTTGATAAGTCGCTGTTGCTCGCGGCCAATTCCCACGGAACATGTCGCGCGGTATATCCCAAGCAAGCCAATCCCTCCCTCCAGGAACGCCTCACAAGTGAATCCATGCCCCGATGATTTCATCTCCGGGTGCTCGACTCTGACTCACGGGAGTGGCGGCTACTGGAAGTTCTCGGGGTGCAGGATGCCGTGCATGTTGCCGTTCTTGACGCGCTGCATGGTCAGGGCGGCGATCAGGGCGGCGCCCACGCCGCTGCCGTCCTCGGCGGCCAGAATCTCGATCGGATCCTCCTCCTTGGGATCTGTCTTCTCGGGCCAGTCGAGGATCTCGCGCAGGGCCTGGGCGCCGCGCGCCTTGAAGTGGGGGTACTTGTTGAACACAGACCCGTCGGCGCCGACGTGGCACGTCTTGTAGCCCTTCTTTTGACTGATGGCCGCCACGCCGCAGGCCGACAAACGAGCCGCGCGGGTGCCGATCAGGCCAGCGGTGCGCCGGATGAGCTCCAGCTCGGGCAGGTTCGGGGTGATGTTCAGCTTGCTCTGGAAGAGCTCAAAGGTCTCCGTGAGGTTCTCAAAGGGGTCCCTGTGCAAAGATGGTTAGTCTCCTGTTAAACAATAACACCAATTCATGCGGTGAGTCACTCGGTACGTACTCCTCAATGGCTGACAGGAAGGACGAGTCCAGGCTGTAGGGCTTCCGCAGCTTGGCAATGTCCTGGTTGGCAAAGATGCGGGCCTCGTGGTTGTCGTGAAGATCCACCATGATAAGGCGGAAAATCTCGCCGAGATAGAGACCGGCAATCATCTTCTCGAACGCCTGCTGGCCGGGCCGCGGGGAATCCTTGTCAATGATGATATCGTAAGGGGTCCGGGGCAGGACCTTGCCCTCGTTGTCGAAGGCGCCCCACTCGCAGTTGATGGCCATGGGGGTCTCCGGCGGCAGGTTCAGGCTGGCGAGCTTGGGGATGGACCCGCAGTCCTCAAAGTAGGCGGCATTGCAGCCAGTGCCAAAGATGCAACCGATCTTCATCTTAGGGTCGGTGTACGCCGAGGCAATGAGCGTGCCGGTGGTGTCGTTGATCAAGGCGGACAGCTTGATGGGGACTCCCTAGGTGGTGGCAAATCGGGCCAATCAGCACCTGTCGCTGGTTTCATATGTCTGTGGTGTCATTCTTTCACTCACCCGCCGGCTGAGAGCCTCCTCGAACATGGGCACAACATTGTGCCCCTCAACGCCGGCAATGTCGAAGCCCTTGGTCCAACGCTGCAGGATGCCCTGGTCGATGTAGTTCTGGGTTGCCGGGTAAGAGAAGGTGAAGCCGAGGGGCAGCTTCTCCAGCTTCGACACGTCGCCGTGGTGGGTCTCGATGAACTGCAGGAGACAGTCGGCGATGTACTCCCACAGCTCCTCGGCGTCGCCAGTCTTGAGCTCCTCGGGTAAGCGGTACTTCGACTGGATAATATCAAACTCGGATTTCTGCTCCGTGAGAGTGACTTGGCAGACGCGGAGGTTGGTGCCGCCCATGTCGAGGGCGAGATAGCTGCCCGTCTCATGGCCGGTGGGGAGAGACATGACCCAGGTCGGGTTCATGGGCTGCGGTGGCCGGCGTCAGCGCGGAGTTCAGTTTGGAGCTTGGAGCTTGGAGCTTAATTGAGCTTGGACCGGGGTGTGACCTACGATACTACCCCCCTCGACGCTCAGACCTGACAACAACTGTGTTAGTCGCGGGCCGACTAGTGAGTTGATGGAGCAAAAGAACATGATTAAATAATTGAAATGATAAGCAATAAGAGAACTCACCCTTGGTCAGCTCATTGATGAAGTGGGCGGTAATCTCTTTCAGCTTGGGGGTGTCGATGGTGAAGAGGGCCTCGAGGTGCTTGATCTCGTTGAGCAGGTCCTTGGGCGCATCGGCGAGCGAGCCTACAGCCATGGTCAGTCTAGGACGCGGAGTCGGGCACGCAGTGCCTTCTTGCCCTCTGGGCTGGACGAGTTATTGGCGTCGGGCTGGAGGAAGGCAGGACGGCGGAAGAGCGGACGGTCGAGGTGGTTGGGGTAGAGCATCGACCTCAGCTTGCCCGGTTGCGCCATGATGATGAGTCCGGCAGCGGCCTCGGCCAGCCAGGCGAAACGAGGAAGTACAGCAAAAATAGGCCTGTACGACCAGCGCGGGAGGGATGGGGTGGGCGGGAGAGGGCGGTTGGCAGAGATGGCTTAGGCTGTCGAGGGCGCCGGGAGTCGGGGTGGGGAAGAAAGATCGGACGGGCGAGTTGCGCTGAGCTGCTGAGGGGGAGAGAGAGATCGGAGAGCCAAAGAACCAGCGAGCACGCGAACGAGCAAGCGGGCGCAAGAACCAGCGCACGCACGCACCAAGAGCGAGGTGCGTGTGTGAGGTGTGATGTCACAGAGACCCCGCCGGCGCCCGTTTCGAGATCCCCCGAGGACCAGCCGCGCATTCCGCTCCTCCCTCGGCTCTTCCCATGCCGCTGTCACCCTGTAGCACGCGACGCTCCCGGAGGAGGGGAGGGGGGCGCACAGCAGGAGACGACAAGGCAGAGAGGGAGGGAGGGCGAAGCGGGTGACGACGACAGGTCAGGAAGACAGACCAAGAGGAGGGAGGGCAACAAGCGAACGAACGAACAGCTCGGCAGCCATCCCATGCACCCCGCGACGCCGGGACTTGACTCGACTCGAACTCGCCCCGACCTCGCCCGACCGACCACGACCTGGTCCATCCAGCACAGCCATCGCCTGCACCTTGCATGAGTGTACGTACCGGTACCCTTCCTAGAGGGGGGCGGCTTCGGTCCGAGGCCAACCATGGTGAGTGTTGCTGCTGGTCCGGTAGATGGAGATTGGTGTGATTGTTGTTGGTGGTGGTGTGAGACTGGAAATCGCTTCTCTTTTTTTCTCTCGCAACACCTCTTTTTCAAGAGAAAGCCCCCCACGAAAGACGCTGACTGTGAGACTGATCAACGTCGACAACACGACCAGGGTTCCCGACCTGGCAGCACCTGGACAGCGCTGGAAAACAGGGATGCGCCACCAAACATGGCCTGTGGGCGCGGAAATGCCAGCACTTGGCTCGCGGTTTCAGCGGGTTGACAGCAGGTGGGGAGCCAGCACCCCTGCCCGCTACCCCGCACCCCACGCTAAACCCTGTTCATCCACAGGTCAAGCTCGTCGAGTTCAGCTGCGATGTAGGTGGGTTAGGGTTATGTGAGGGCAGTCCAGCTCCATCACAGGGTCGTCCCTGTTGGCGAGGATGTCAAGCGAGAGCAACGATCAGCTCGCTCCATTGAACTGTTCCGTATGGAGTATATATCGGTGATTTGTCTGGAGCTGAAGTTGAAAAAGGAAGAGAGGGGTGCCAAATCCCATTCACCATCCTCCACCTCATCCACACGACCACCAAGCGCAGCTTTGACCATGGGTTTTCCCTTTGTACCATGTACCAAGTAGTTTGGCAAGCCAGGAGTCTGGAATCCGGTCATTGACCTCCCAGGCGGAGTCATACCAGGTTTCTAGAACTCAGAGGGTCTTCTGCCGAGAGATGTGCAAACGGGGATGCTGCACCAGGTCAGAGCATCGAATCAGGAGGGCTCAAGGATCCTCTGTCAATCGTGCACAGGGTATTTATTTGGTTTTGAATGCTATCCAGTACAGAGATTGAGTTCGGATAATGTTGGCCCCCAAGCATTGCGTAACCGATGTCGAAGCAGCAGGGAAACTCGACGAAAGCAAGGACTGTCAGTCAATCCCATCCATCCATGAAGCTCCCCCGTTTGGAGCTTCCCTCGCACCCGCGCCAAGATGCCAGGGGTCTAACAGCCGTCCACCCCACACCAGCATGCAGCATGGCAGGGGTGTTTCGGCAACGTAAGCTTTTTCGGGCTGGCAGCAGCTGCCACCAGAAGGCCACGATGGTTCCTAGGAGATTCAAGATCACGACCACGACAAGCGACGACAACGAAGGGTGCATCGCCAGCCAAGCCCCCCGCCTTCCCGTCATCTGCAACCCCTCAATTGGCGGGCTCACGACGTTCATGACCTGCCCGCCGCCTCCGCTCCCAACATGAAGACGTCAAGAGTCGTCTCGGCCTTCCTGTCGCTGCTGTCGCTGGCCGCTGCAGCGACCTCAGGCAAGGCCGCGTCCACCACCAAGAACACCCAGAGTACCACCCCCTTCAAGCCGCCACAGTTCTTCCGCAACGCCAATCTCGTCCATGTCATCTCGCTCGAGAAGAACTACGTCAAAGAGAACATCAACGTCCAGGTTGAGAACATCGACAAGGTCGCCCACGATGAGTATTTCGTGCCCTTCACGGCCGACCAGCTGTCGCGCCTCGGCGGGGTCGAGGTGAAGGACCGCAAGGACACCGCCGCCGGGCCCTTCGTCGCTGAGGCTGTCGAGTCCGACTCGGAGAGGTAGGAAGTGAAATCGGAAGCACAAAGCAGATGCAGGGCTGACTGCCGCAGTGACGTCCAGTACCTCCGCATCCGACTCCCCAAGCCCCTCGCGCCCGGCGCCCAGCAGACCCTCGGCATCACCTACTACCTCCTCAAGGCCTACAAGCCCCTTCCTGCCTCCATCAAGCAGGAGGAGCAGCAATACCTCCAGTTCTCCTTCTCGGCCTACTGCCCCTCGGCCTACACCACGAGCAAGCAAAAGACCGAAGTCAAGTTCCCGTCGAGCACCATCCCCGACTACACCAAGCTTCCCGGCACCGGCGACGTCGCTGAGTTCCCCCAGAAGCAGGGCTCCAAGCTCACCTATGGCCCCTTCGGCGAGCAGCCCGCCGGCGCCACCGAGCCCGTCAGCGTGCGCTTCGAGTTCAACAAGCCCGTGACGCACATCTCGCGCCTGGAACGGGACATCGAGGTCAGCCACTGGGGCGGCAACGTGGCCTTCGAGGAGCGCTACACGCTGTACCACCGCGGCGCCAACCTGTCGTCGCTCTTCAACCGCGTCAAGTGGCAGCAGGCGGCCTACTACCAGCCCAACACGTGGGCGCTCAAGGAGATGAAGTTCCCCCTGCGCGTCGGCAGCGCCGACCCCTACTACACGGACGTGATCGGCAACGTCTCGACGTCGCGCTTCCGCAGCAACAAGCGCGAGGCCCTGCTCGAGATCAAGCCGCGCTACCCCATCTTTGGCGGCTGGAAGTATCCCTTCACCATCGGCTGGAACTCGGACGCCAAGAACTTTTTGCGCAAGACCGCCGCCGGCGGGTTCGTCCTGAACGTGCCCTTCCTCGAGGGCCCGCGGCAGCCCGAGGGCGTCGAGTATGAGGAGGTGCAGCTCCGCGTGATCCTGCCCGAAGGCGCCGAGTACGATTTCCCACGTTCTCCCCTTCCAGCTGTCGGTTAACCAAATCTAACCTCTCCCCCCTCCCCTCCCAGAAACGTCCGCTACCACACCACGACCCCGGCCCAGTCCATCGCCTCGGCCGGCATCGAGATCCACAAGACCTTCCTCGACACTATCGGCCGCACGGCGCTCGTCATCAACGCCCGCAACCTCGTCGACGATCTGCGCGACCGCGAGCTGACGGTTTCGTACGACTACCCGCTCATGGCCGCCCTGCGCAAGCCCCTGATCGTGTTTGGCAGCGCCGTCGCCGTGTTTGTCGGCGCCTGGGTCGTGGGGAATCTGGAGCTCAAGTTTGATGCGAAGAGGAAATAGATAGAGCGGGGCAGGTTGGGGTAGGGGATGGATCAGTGGAGGAGGGGTGGGGTAATATAAAATGGATTTTGGCCTTTTTTCGAGCTTTTCTGTACTTGATATTTTTATTCGTGCTGCGTCATGGTCAACTTGGTGGTTTTGTGTTGTAATTTGTTCCATCATCACATATTTCCATCGATGATGGGTATGGGAGTGCCGTTGATAGAATGGACAGCTGGTAACAGGACTCCAACAATCACAGGTCCGATGGTGTAGTTGGTTATCACGTCAGTCTAACACACTGAAGGTCTCCAGTTCGAGCCTGGATCGGATCAGACCTGCAAGCGACACGGTTAAACGCCGGATCGCGAACTTTTTGGCGCTTGGGGTGGAGGGTGGAGTGGAGGAGATATTGGTGGTGGCGGATGTGGAGATCTTGATGTGTTGGTACACTCTGGGATTGACGGTCCGCCACCCCTTGCCAAGCAGTCTGCATTCTTTTTCCCACCTCCTGGATTGCCCTGGACCGGAACTCAATGTGGGAGCGTGCTGGTTTGGCAGGGTAATAACGGGATGTTCAGCTGCACGCTGACGTTGGTGAGACAGGATTTGTGCTACCAGGGCAACTTTGCCGGCCAAGTCTGAGTTCCAGTTCCAAGCAGGTTCCTTCTCGGGGTCTTGGCTAAGGGTCGTCATCCGAACCCTCGTTTTGGTTCTTGGCTGTCGGTCCAGAGACAAGTTGTCTCAACGGGCAGCTTGTCGCTGATGTTGTACGTCCTCTGCGTGATGGCCTCAGACAAGCCGGGGATTCCGGTCGGAGAGCCTGTTTGGAGTCTGTCGGAATGTCATAGGCGATGGGAGGGAGGGTAATATAACCCAGGGCGAGGGAGAGGGTGTACTCGCCCTCGTCTACTCTGCCTCACTTTGACTCTCTCCACAGGCATTAAACCTACACTGTGCTTCATCCCCAGTTTTACAACACACAACTTCCTTCCAAACCAACTCCCACGAGAGACATCCACCATGTGCTTCGGAACAAACGACTACTACTACTACGACGAGCTCATCCCCGTGAGACCGCGACACAAACACCATCATCATCACCACCATCACAGCCACGGCCACGACCACAGCCACAGTCACGGCCACAGCCATGGCCATCATAGTCACCACCATCACCACTCGCCTCACTCCGGCAAGCGCAACAAATCGTCGTCCTGGCCTGGTACGAGGGCGACGGTGACCAGCTATGGGGTGGGCACGCCGGTTGTTTATCATAGTCATAGACGGGGGTGAAGGAATGGGATTGGAGTGGATTGGGTGTTTTTGTAAGTTCGTGGTTGGAATGCTAAGGAGTTGAGACGAGCTCCTCGTGGTGGTGGTGGGGCAGAGAGTATGACGTCACTGGCTTGATCCGATGGTTCCCATGGAGAGGGCGGCTCGGGTTCAAGGACGGGATTGGGGGGTGTTGATGACGGCGATTTACGTAGATCGGGTGGTGGGAAGGTGGAAGTGGGTTTCTTTCAGCCAAGTGTGTACCAGGTTGGGTGTGTTGGGAGATGGGCGGGCATTGGGAGCGGGAACAGCGGGAACAGCGGATGTATGAGAACCCTAGAGTCAACTGTGAATTATCGCGTGTCTCACTTATGGGAAGCTGTGACTGCTGCCCCGTGACGAGCTGAGCGTGACCCTGCTTGAGCATTGGGAGAGTCGAGAAAGACCCAACCCACCAGCGCCTGCCTCAGTCACCTAGGGGGTCTCAGTCTCGCTGTGCTATGAGGGCATTGGGAAAGAACTAAACACCATCTCGACCAACGGGCCTTCCATTCTCGATAGCGAAGAACCACACGGCGCCGCCATCTCCAAACAAACAAACAAACAGAAAGCCACAATGTAAGTGCTGTTCTGACCGTTCCGACACCACCCTCCTGGGCCGCACACCTGAGATCCCACCACCACTGCCACCACCACTACCCCAAGACCATGTCGCGCAGAAGCGCCGAAGGAAGCCGTTTTTCCCTCTCAGCCCAGTGGTAGTGGAATCCTCACAGCCCAACAACCGCCCCCCTTCCCTCCCCTCTTCTCCCGCTCCATATGCTCCCATCGCCCAACTAACCACCTTCTTTTCTCACCCCCAGGAACCGCGCCCTCTCGATCCGCTCCTCCAACCGCTCCTCCCACGGCACCACCACCTCGACCACCTCCACCCACAGCTCCGCGACCCACCACCGCAAGCCCTTCTCCTTCACCTCCCTGCGCGGCGCGACCCAGCCGGAGCTCTCGAAGCGCCTGTACCACCTGATCAAAACGTCCAACACGCTCGTCTCGGCGCACGAGACCGCCGCGCGCGAGCGCATCTCCATCGCCACCCAACTCTCAGAATGGGGCGAGGCGACGGCCGACGAGGCCGTCTCGGACGTGGCCGACAAGGTCGGGGTGCTGCTGTCGGAGCTGGGCGAGCAGGAGGAGGCGTACGCGGCGCGGCTGGACGAGGGGCGCGCGGTGCTGAAGGTGGTGCGGGATACCGAGAGGAGCGTGCAGCCGAGTAGGGAGGGCAGGAGGAAGATTGCCGAGGAGATACAGAAGGTGCTGGCCAAGGAGCCGCAGAGTGGAAGGTTGGTGACGCTAGAGCAGGAGCTGGTGAGGGCGGAGGCGGAGAATTTGGTGGCGGAGGCGCAGTTGGGGAATGTGGTATGTCTTTGTACTCTTTATCACTCCGTCGGCTTCGTATGGTTGAGGTGGTTGGTGTTTTGTTTTTGAGAGTCGAGGGGGGTGAAAAGGGGCCATGACTGACAACCGCACCCAACAGACCCGGCAGAAACTCCGCGAGGCCTTCACCGTCGAGTTCCTCGCCACCATCGAGCGCGCCGAGAAGCAGGTCATCCTGGCGCGCCACGGCCTGCGCCTGCTGCAGCTTCTCGACGACACCCCCGTCGTCCCCGGGGACGTGCGCCCGCCCTACACCCACGGCTCGCAGGCGCGCCAGGTCCTCAATGACGCCGAGGACGATCTCAAGGAGTGGCGGCTAGACGGGGCGCTGGTCAACGACGAGGCTAATAAGGACGCCGTCGCCGAGACGGCCGCCCCGGTGCCGGTGGTGTCGAAGAGCAAGGAGAAGGGGAAGCGGAAGGAGGAGCCGAAGGAGCAGACGGAGGATGAGGATGCAAGAGAAGGAGGTGGATAAGGCGGAGGGCTGTTGAGGAGGTTGGGATGAGACCAGAGATCTGAGGAGGCGTCGGAGAGGCGGTGAGCAGGTCGGCGTTTGGGAATCGTGTTCGATCATTTTACCCTAGTCTGCGGTAGTCTTGAATGCGTTTGGTCTTGACAAGAGGAAAAACACAAAGCCCCCGAGTGCAAATCGCATACATATTATACGCCTCCCCAAAATCATAACCCCCACCACACTCCCAAACCCATGACCCATTATCTCTCCATCCATCTATCAAACACTCGCCGTAACCCTCCTCACACTCCTCCTCGCGCCCTCCCCACTGATCATAACCGCCCCCTCCATCTCCAAAGTCCTCATCACCTCCGCAAACTCGCTCGGCTCAACCGGCACGCCCGCGCCCTCGGCAAACTTCCTCGCCACCTCGGAAAACCTCACCGCCTGCCCGCCCGCCGTCAACTCGTCCAGCAACCTAACCACGCCATCCTTCATATCCGCCTTTCTCTTCCTCTCGACGGCGCTGGTCCCCTCCGTCAGCAGGCTCATGTCAATCCGCCCCTGCGCGTCGGTCGCGGCCGTCTTGAGCGCCGAGCGGATCAGCCGCACAGCCTCGTGCACGTCCTCGGGCGTGACCGTCTCCGAGAGGCGCATCTTGGCGTGCGCCTCAGACAGGCGGATGGCGGACTCGAGCTGGCGCGTGGTGGCGGTGATGCGCTTCTCTGCTGCGCGGACGTCTTGGCCGAGACGCCGCATCTCGACGTAGGCTTCGACGAGGGCTTGGCCGGCGGCGGGAGTGATGGTGGGGTGGATGTTGGCCCGGGCGTAGGAGATGTAGGAGGTGAGGAATTCGATGGGCTGGGGGAGGGTTAGTAAGGATTGGGGGGAGGGGGGGGCTGGAGGGGAGGAACTCACGAGAATGTCGTTGTTGGTTTGCGCCATCTCAGGCTTGTCCTCGAGATACATGGACAGCAGGTGGCGCGCCAGGCGCTGGTCCGTCTTCTCGTCGACGCGGTCGAGGATCAGGTAGACCAGGTCGAAACGCGACAGCAGGGTCGGCGGCAGGTCAATGTTCTGCGGGACCGACATGTCCGGGTTGTAGCGGCTGCCGATGGGGTTGGCCGAGGCCAGGATGCTCGTGCGGGCGTTGAGCGTCGTGATGATGCCCGCCTTGGCCACCGACACGGTCTGCTGCTCCATGACCTCGTGCAGCACCGACCGCGTCGACTCGTTCATCTTGTCGAACTCGTCGATGCAGCACACGCCGCCGTCCGACAGCACGAGCGCGCCCGACTCGAGCACCAGCTGCCGCGTCTCCGGGTCGCGCGTCACGTACGCCGTGAGACCAACCGCCGACGAGCCCTTGCCGCTCGTGTAGACGCCTCGCGGGGCGATGCGGTGCACGTACGACAGGATCTGCGACTTGGACGTCGACGGGTCGCCGCAGAGAAGCACGTTGATGTCGCCGCGGTACCGGGGGCTGGCGCCCTTCTCGAACGTCTTGTTGGTGCCGCCGAACAGCTGCAGGAGGATGCCCTTCTTGACGTCATCCATCTCGTAGATCGAGGGGGCGAGCGAGCGAGACAGGAGGTCGTAGATGTCGGGCCGGGCGGCGGTCTCCTTGATCTTCTCCTCCTCGGCAGGGGTGACCTTCTTGATCTCGTCGAGGCTCTGGCCGCTGGCGTGCGCCTCCTCCTCTTCGGCGAGGTCGAGCGTGGTCGGATCGGCGCCCATCCGCTTCTTGTCGACCTTTTGCACGTGTACCACATCGACGTACGTCTTGTGCACGCTCTTGACGGTTCGCATGCGTGGGTTGACGCGCACCGGCGTGACCTTGTAGATGCCCGTGAGCTCGACGCGGTCACCGGCCTTGCAGAAGTCGACCAGCTCGTTGTAGACGCAGACGGACACGGAGTGGGGCGTCTGACCGGCGGGCACGGCGTCCGGGGTCTCCTGCAGCTTGATGACCTGCTTGTCCTCAAACTCGCAGCGGTTGTGGATGATCTGCATCGAGTTCTTTTGCTTGCAGCGGTTGCGGGGGCACTCGGTAGGCTCGCGAATCTTGCCGCGGTCCAGCTCGACCGTGACTGAGTGGCCGCAGACGCCACACTTGAAGAAGGCCTGCTTCATGTCGGGGATGACGGGGGTGGCGCGGATGACGAGACCCTTGATGGAGATGAGCTTATCCATGTCGGACGGGTTGAGGTCGCGCAGGTTGACCGTCTTCTCGGAGCCCCACGGGCGGACCAGGTACTGCTGCTTCATGATCTCGTCCTCGAGGGTCAGCTGCGGCTGGGCGGGGCGGGGCGTGGACGGCTCCTCGGGGTGGTCGGAGCTGGGGAAGGCGATCTCGGAGCTCTGGGAGGCCTGGGGCGCGGCACTGGAGCCAGAGGCGTTGTGCGAGGCGGCCCTCTGGCTGGCCATCTCGACCTGGGCCAGCTCAATCATGCAGTCGTGGACGCACTGGTCCATGACGGGAATGATCTCGGTCGGGTAGGCCTGGCACTGGTGCCACAGCTTGACGGTGCGCGGGTAGGCCTTGAGGTCGCGGAGGTCCAGGTACATCTTGTTGGTGCCCAGCAGCAGCATGGTCTCCATGGCTTCCCAATACGTCTTGGAGTCGGCCTCGGGGTTGTCGTTGGTCTCGGCCTCGGTGACGCCATCTGCCCACATGCGGTACTTTCTCGTGAAGTTCCTGAGGAAGTCCCTGAAGGAGGCGAAGGAATCCTCGAGGGAGACGGTGGTACCCCATACGAGGCTCTGGCTCGGGCCGCCGAGGGCGTCGGCCTCTGAGGTGTGGGGGTTGTTGTTGGCGAACGAGGCGGCGTCAGACCCAAGGGTCGACCCGTCCTGGACTACGCGGCCAGAAGGGTCCAAGACGATGCGGCGGGGCACACGGGGCGTCCGGACGACGTCTGGGTTGATGTCGCCGCGGTGGGAGCGGATGTTGGTGGATCTCTGGGAGCCGACAAAGAGGGCGCTGCTGTCGCTGCGGATGTCGGACTGCTGGGTGAGCTGGTGGCCGGGGCTGGAGCTGGGGTCGTAGCGGATCGGGGAGGAGTCTGGGTGGGCAGGCAGTCAGTATCAGGTAGTCTTGTGGTAGTGCAAGTGTGCATGCAGGCAGGCCGGGCCGCGAGGAAGTCTCACCTCCCATGAGGGCGCCGCTGGCGCGGGGGGTGCGGTCGCCGGTGCTCTGGGTCTCGGTTTGCTGGCGCAGGGGAGACGAGGCCCTGTTGGCGCCGGGGCCGGGGGACGAGGACTGGTAGAAGAGCGGGCTAGAGGCGAGCTGCGAGGTCCTCGTCTGGCGGGGGGTTCTCGCAGCGGCGGCGGCGTTGGAGGGGCCGGGCGCGGGGCTGCTAGGCTGTTGCTGCGAGCTGCGCGTGGCCCGCCCAGGGGTCGCCGCGCTGCGCGTGGACCTTTTTGAGGGCGACGACATTGCTGCTGTTGCGGCTGCTGTGTACTTAGGTTGGATGACAACAATGCAGAGGCGTGGTGGTTGTGGTAATTGAGGTGGTGGGCGTGGTGATGGAGGAATTGCGTGGGTGTGTTCTTGGGGGGTTTGTTAGGTGAAGTCGGAGGCGGGCAGGGCAATGAGGGGTGGACTTGTGGTGGACAGCACTGGCCCAGCGAAAAAGCGAGAGACGCGAAAGTTCGCGTCTGCCCAACCACACTCGACGCGCCAAACAGGGGGCTCACGCGCAGCCCATTAAAACCCCTGTCGGGTACGTACCCCTAGCTGGGTCTCGAATTGTGGGGCATTCAAGGTCGAAGCCACATCACAGACGCTTTCAACCCCACAACTCGGCCAAGCACATCAGAGGGAGCAGCAGCAACGCAGCGCATCGCATCGCAGAGCACCCGTCTCAGCGTAAACCAGCCCAGAACACCACCACGACTAGGCCCAGGGCCAGCACCACTGCGATCCCCCAGATACCCGCCCGCATCAGCGACTGTGTCGACGACGAATTTGTACGAGAGGAGCCACACAAACCAACCGCCCAACATGTCGCCAGGAATGTCGCTGTATAGCGTCAACGCTATCCGTATGTCTTGTCGTGGTCCTCCGGCGAAGCCACTGCTAACCCCGCCGCCCAGTAATCCTTTCCAGCGAGGACGGGTCGCGCATATTCACAAAGTACTACACCCCGCCGCACCAGGCGGCAGCTCACCCCTCCGGCGCCGGTACGAGAACCCCCTCTCTCTCCCCTCCCTTCCCCCTTTATCCAGACGCCCATCATGCACACACTCGCTCCTCCCCCCCGACTGACCAACCCAACCCCGCCACAGCCCCCGCCAGTACCTCCCAGAACCCCTACCACGACAAGACGTCACAAACGCGCTTCGAAAAGGGTCTCCTGGCCAAGACGGCCAAGCAGACGGGCGACATCCTGCTCTACGACAACCGCATCGTGCTGTACAAGATGGAGTCGGACGTGGCCATCTACGTCGTCGGCAGCATTGAAGACAACGAGATCCTGTTGTACAACGTGCTGCTGGCCCTGCGCGACAGCCTGCACCTGCTCTTCAAGCAGTCAGTTGACAAGCGCACCATTATCGAGAACTACGACCTTGTCTCGCTCGCCATCGACGAGATTTGCGACGACGGCGTCGTCCTCGAGACCGACCCCACCATCATCGTCCAGCGCTGCAGCAAGGCGCCCTCCCAGGACGTCAACCTCGGCCGCATCGACCCCTTTAGCGAGCAGGGCGTCAACAATCTGGCCCAACTAGGCAAGGCCAAGCTGACCGACTGGTTGCGCCAGGGGCTGTAGGGGTAGGGTGAAGAGGATAGGTTTAGTTTATGACATGAAATTTAGAGAGATTTTTGAGGAATGAAAAGAGAAACTGGCCAAGCCTCGGCATGAACCACCTTGCGCCTGGGAACAGAGAGCGGAAAGTATGTGTCAATGAGAGCGATTCTATCCGCCGCATCTCCCGAGAGATACCCGTTCTATGCTCCACCCCATCCCATCCCCTCCCCATCCGTCTAGTCTAAACCTTGATTTCCGATGCCGCCTTCCTCAGCCTGTTCATGACCGCCGCGGCAAGATCATCCCCGTCACTGACACCCTCCACGAGAATCACATCCGCCCCGAGTCTGTCCAGCTCCCTCAGCACCGCAAACAACCCGTGCGCCACCCCCTTCACATCCCCTCCCAGATCAACGTCCAACAGCCTCGCCCCTGTCGCCTTTCCCTCCCCATCAACCAATAACCCCTCCATCACCACAAACCCGGCATCCACCTCCCCCTGCCCCTCGGCCGCCTTCACCTCCTCCAGCCCAGAACATCCTAACCCGCCGGCCATGCTCCACCCACCCGTCCTAACCACCCCGACCGCCCCCGCCCCCTCCACCACCTCCCTCCCGGGCCTCCCCCCGGCCTCAAACAACACCACCCTCGCCCTCGGACTATAATGCTTATACTTCATCCCCGGCGCCCGCGGCTTCTCCTCCCCCTCACTCCCATCCTTATATGCCCTCTGCACCCCTTCCCACCCGGCACACCCCCTGATCTCCTCCACGCCCACCCCGCCCGGCCGGAGCACCACGGGCGGACTACACAATCCATCCACGACCGTGCTCTCCACGCCCACGGCGCACGCCCCCCCGTCCAGAACAAGCTCGATCCGCCCCTGCAGGTCGTCACACACATGCTGCGCAGCGGTGGGACTGGGGCGCGTGGAGGCGTTGGCGGAGGGGGCCGCGAGGGGGGCTCCCGTCAGGCTGATTAGGGTCCGTGCAAGGGCCGAGGCGGGGAGGCGCGCCCCGAAGGTGGGGAGCGTGGAGGTCACTTCGGCGGCCAGGGGGGAGGGGGATGGGAGCGGGAGGAGGATGGTTAAGGGGCCCGGCCAGAAGCGGGAGATCAGCGGGTGGTAGATTGCCGGGATCGGGTCAACCCCTTCTGGAGACGGGGAAGGGGAGAGAAGGCCTCGCAGCATGGTCAGGTCGCTGACGTGGACGATGAGCGGGTTATCCGAGGGGCGGCCCTTGGCAGCGTAGATGCCGCGCACGGCGGGGGAGCGGGTGGCGTCGGCGCCGAGGCCGTAGACGGTTTCGGTGGGGAAGGCGACGGGGACGGAGGTGGTGCGCAGGAGGTGCGCGGCTTCGTGGAGCGGGGCGAGGACTTCAGAAGATGAGGAAGCGGAGGGGACCTCCCAGGTGGTGAGGTCGGGCGTGCCCGAGGGAATAGTGGTGGACCACCGGCCCAGGGCGGAATCGTCCTTGCCCGCGAGGGGGACTTTGAGGATCCGCGTCTTCATGGTGGGTGTGGTGGTGGTGGTGGTGTCACTGGTGTGCATGAGACGGGGGTGTGTAAGTGGTGCTGGTGTGCCTGTGAGAGTGAGGCAGGCGTGGGTAAAGGCGATATGTCGGGGTGCAGCGGGCCAGCGCGCGGAAAATCGAAGCAGAGAGATGCCCGCCAATTTGGCTGCCGGTTGGATGCGACAACTGTGGTTGAGGAGAGTGTTGGTCCGGTTTTGGACACGGCGTGCCTTTTTGGGATGTAAGTTGAGTCAGGGAGAAATTTTCAGGCAGCGGCCCGAGTTGGAAACTTTCCAACACCACGCGGCCCAACCTCAACCTGCCCTCATATCAACATCAACAACTCAACTTACCATAACACACACAGTCACAGTCACAGTCAAGTTTACGAGCGTAGCTTAGGAAATCAAACTCTGACAGTGGATTCTCTATGAAGTAGTGTAGCTAGTCCGCTGGAAAGTCATTCGCCGCCCGCCAACGCCACGCCGACCAGCCCTGCCTTGCTTGGATATAGTTTTGAGAAAAGAAAAGGAAATGGGGAAGCGGAAGCGGAAGCGGAAAAAGGCATCGCAAAGAAAAAAAGAAAAAAAGAAAGAAAAGAAAAGAAACGCCGTGAAGCAATCAGTCCCAGCCCAGAGAAACGCCTCCACCTGGTCTAGAAATCCATCCCCACCACCCATTTTGTCCCCATCCCATCCCAACTCAGTTAGCATACGTCTCGCTCCCCCTCCTGGCGCTCCTCACCGGCAGCGATGAGACAAACGCATTCGTCGCGCCCAGCTGTTCGCCAAAGCTCGCCAGCAACCTCATGACCTCGTCGCGCACCTGCTCGCGCCCGGCCGCGCCCTGCATGACCCTCGCCGACGGCGGCACCACCGGCCCTGTAGCACCGCCGCCACCATTACCACCAAACCCTCCACCGCGAGCATCACCTTGGTCCATTCCATTCATGGCTGCGATGCGCGGGTGTTGCAGCGTGGCGCTGCGCACGCTCGCGTTGGAGGTCGACCGGTCGCGCGTGCGCGCGCGGCTGCGCCGGTCTGTGATGCTCATGGGCGTCGACGGGCCGCCGATGCCGATGCTGCTGCTCATGGTGAGGTATTCCGACGAGTCGTATTCGCCGACCGAGTAGTTGTCGTCGTCGTAGCTGGTAGAGCGGGAGTGGGAGGCGGAGCGCGAGCCGCCGCTGCCGTTGGGCCCGGGGCCAAAGTCGGGGCCGCCGAGGCCGACGACGCCGAGGCCGCCGCCGCCGTTGGGCGGGGTCCCCCCCGTGGGGGGTTTGTTGAAGCGGCCAAAGTCGCTGTCGTCCGAGATGTAGATGGACGGCTCGCGGATGCCAAACTGCGGGTTGGGCTGGTAGAAGGAGGCGTGCCGCTCGAGGTCGAACGGGTTCGCGCCGCCAATGTCCGATCCGGCGACCGATGCGACGTCCGAGTTGGCCGTTGACGGCCGCGGCGGCTCCGGCATCGCGAGGCTCTCGTCGAGGTCGATGAGGCTGCCGACCGAGGCGCGGTTGTTGATGAGGCTGAGGCTGTCCTGCGACGACGGTAGGGGCATGAGGTCGTAGGGCTCTGCGAGGAATCCAACCGACTCTGCCGGGTGGTGGTGGATCGGCGGCGGGCGTGCGCTGATGCTGAAGTCGGAGCGCTCCTCGTGGAACGGGAACCGAGACATTTCCGGGTTCGCCGAGGCCGGGGCTGCCATGGTTGGGAACTTCCAGTCCTGCGTGCGGCGGTTGGGGTTCACGTCCGCGGGATCGCTCAGTGGCGGTCTATTATAATCGGCGACCTCATCGTAGTCGGGTTCGCTGGGGGCGCGCAGGCCGGCTCGGATGGTTGCCATGTCGACAAACTGAGAGAGGTCGCCGCCGTCGTGGAGAGACATGTCGAGGTCAATTAGGGACTCGCGCAAGGTCGAGTGCAAGGAGTCGTCCCGGAGAGGGAGATCCGAGTTTGTCGACGATGTCATGGGGGGAGGCGGCGCCTTGCCGTAGTAGGCACGCGAGTTGTCCTCATAATTAGAGATGGTGTTGGGGTCGAACACCTTTTCGAGCGGGGCCTTGTGCGGTTGGAGCTGGGGCGGCGGGCGCCGGCGCGGTTTGGGCTTCGCAGGGCGGGAAGTTTGTTCGTTGATCTCAAAGTCGACGTTGGACCCGTAGACGTCAAAGACGGCCTGCGCATCCGTGTTCATGAGCTGGCGGTCGAAGTCGACCGTGGTGCTGAAGTTCCACTCATCGCTGGGAATGGAGGATTCGTAATCCTCGGGCCCCTGCACGCCAATGGGGGCGAACAAAGACCTTCGGATGCCGCCCTGTCCCTCCCAGAGCTTGTAGGCCTTGACCAAGTTGGCGAGTGACGAAGTCGGGTATGCGTCGGCGGTGCCAAAGATGTACGGGTGTCGCTGGATTTCTTGGATGGTGGGCCGCCTGGCCGGGTCCTCGATGAGGCAAAACGCCACGAGGTCCTTCATGTTATCCGAGTATTGATCGCCTTCGAGACGCGGGGCGTGGTGCTTGATGTATTGGCCGAGCTGATGAATATTAAATCCCGCCATGACGTTGGGCGGGAAGCCCGAGGCAAGTTCGTAAACCAGCGAGCCAAAGGCCCAGATGTCGACGGGTGTGCTGTAAGAAGGGACGGACTCAAAAAGTTCGGGGGCCATCCAGTTGAGGGTTCCGATGAAGGTGGTGCGCTTGTCGAGTTTGGAATCGACGATGCCGGCGACGCCAAAGTCGCACAGCTGGACGCTGCCGGCCTCGGTGACCAAGACGTTGGCGCACTTGATGTCTCGGTGGATGATGCCCTCTTTGTGGACCCAGTAGATGGCCTCGGCGACCTCTCGCAGGATGGGAATGATCCATTTCTCCTGCAGCCCCCCGGGCGCGGTCGGCTTCATTAGGGTGGCGACGCTCCCTCCCGCGCAGTATTCGGTCACCATCCACATGGCCTGGCCGACGGGGAGCACGTCGAGGGTGAGATTGATGTTTCTCGCACCGCTGTCGCTGAGGAGCTTGAGCGCTGAGAACTCCTTCATGAACTCGCTGTATGTGTCGGCGAGCTTGGGGTTTAATGTGTCGCCTTCCTCGATATTGATGATTTTGACGGCGACGACGGATTTCGTCTTGAGGTCGGTGGCCTTGTAGACCCGACCATAATTGCCCTTCCCGATTAATTCCTGGAGCAGGTAAAGAGGGGCGTCCTTTCCTGCCTTGCTACACTCCTCTTTGACAATTACCTGCATTTTCTTCGCATCCTCGATCGCCTTCTGTTTTGAAGAAGAAAAGTCCGGGTTTCGGACCTGCAGGCTGGCGGTGGCCATGGCGATCGGCGGGGCTTGGTCGCGAGGACCAAGCTAGTTGCCCGAGTAGAAGAAGAAAGTACCGTCGTGCTCCGGTTCGTCCTCGACGGGATCAGGGGCCGAAGCAGCGCCGGGCAGGCGGCAGTTGGGGCTCAGGGCAAGAGGGCGAGGGGAGGGGACGGGCGGGTCAAAGACCAGCGATGCGACGTCGTCCAGATCGTGTTGCTGGGCGTGGAGGTGGAAGCTCATCAACAGGCGCCGGATCTCTTGAGCGCGGGGGTCGACGTCGTCGTCGGGCCCCTGGTCGGCCTCGGGTTCCTCGGTCGCCTCCTCGTCTTCCTCGGGCACTCGGACCGGGGCGACAGCGCCGTCCTCAGGGGTGGCCGGCTCGCTGGGTTCCAGTTAGCTCTGGTGGGCTAGACTCGACCAACGCCACGGGGATGCGGCCAGAAAACGGCATCCACAGCATCCACAACGTCCACAACATCCACAACCGCAGGCTCGCACTTACCAGTCCTCCGGAAGGGCAATCTTGTCCAACCAGCGGTAGATGAACTGGAGCTCACGGTCGGACAGAAGAGAAGTCTCGGCCGGCGCGGCCTGAGCGGTGACGAAGGTGGGCGGCGACGCGTAGAGCGGGACAGGGCTATGGGCGACACGGAGGCGGGCCAAGTGGTTGCTCACGAGACCTTCGAGGTGGGCGTTTCCTCTATCTCCAGTGCCGTCGCCGTTACCGTTGCCGTTGTTGCCGTTGTTGCTGTTATCCATCTTGGTCAGCTCACTGATGCTTGCTTGGACAGGCTTTGTGCTGGCGGGATGGGCAGGCGATGGAGTTTTCGGTGGTGGCAGAACAAGAGTTTTCGGGAAAACTTACGATCACTCTTCTCCTCGAGAAGGCGCTCCGGAATTACGGGGCGGTGGTGTCGCCGAGAGTCTCGATGGTGAAGCCTCTCAAGGCGGCCAATCCTGCGGGAGTAAGGGGTGGGCGAGGGGGTTGAGGGGGACGCGGCACCGGCGCCGGAGTGTGTGCAGCTGTCGAGGCGGGAAGGAGCTGTTAGATTTACTCTTGTTTATTCAATCACGGAGCATCGCCATTGTTGACAACTTGCCAGTTCCAGGGGTTGGTTGCGGGCGCAGGCTTTGGGCCACCTTACGATGCGTGAGTGAGTGTGAGTTGTGAGTGTGTATGAGCGTGTGAGTCTCCTTTTGAGTCTCAGCACAACTGCTTGTGGTGGTGAGGTGAGACCTGCGACTGAGAGTGAGGGAAGGGATGTTACGACTGCCCATGCTCCATCCAGGGGCTCCTTCGATCACAGGCTAAAACGGCGCTAGTGCAGGCGTGGCGTCGCCACATTGGCCAATCACCGTTCTGAAAACACGTGGAGATGGCTGCCCTGTCGGCGGCAGCAGCCGTGGCTACGGGCCCGCGGCACCTGCCACAGGCATCCGACAGGCATCCAGCTTGCAGCCCTCGATTCGCCCCTGCCTGACTTTTTGAGCCTGTGGAACCTGGGGCAAAGAGCAGGATTGACAGGCTCAGAGTGTTCAGGAACTGTGCCGTTCTCTTGCAGGTCTTTCTGTGCCTGATTTAGGCACGTCGATGGATCCCTGTTCCTTCGGCAGTTTCCCGTTTCTAGTCTCTACGGAGTACAACTTGCAGTTCATGGACTCACAAAGATCAGAGCTCGACAAGTGCTGGGTGTGGCTTACTGGGTGTGGCTTGTACGGAAGTGACGAAGTATTTGTTTGGGACATCGCCGCTTGGCAAATGAGAAAGCCAGGTTCCATCCCTCTTGCAACTTCTGTCCACCTAATTAGTAGTTGATGATATGAGACAGAGCAATTACACCATCGTCGCATATGCACCACACGTGTATATGGGACGGGTGTCGCGGGCTGTTTGTCATGTTCTTTCCAAGCTCTATCAATCGTCTCAAACATTTACTATCATCAACCTCTTCCTCCCCATTCCGTCTCACCTCCCCATGCTCCCCCTCTACTTCAACCCCTCCTCCAACCTCCCCACCATCTTCGCGTGAATCTTGACCCACTCAGCCTCGCACTGCCCCTTGACAATGCCCACCAACAACCTCGAGCACCGCATCGTTACCTCCTCGACCAGCTCAAGCCCCTTCTCCCCACCGCTGCCACTCCCCTCAACCTCCCCACCGCCTCCGGCCTCCCTCACCCGCCAAAACGTCTCCATGGTCACCGACATGGGGCTCCGGATGCGCACAAACAGCCCGTCTTCGATGTCGGTGAACTCGTATGTGCTCACCACCTTGGTGTCCCAGATCCCCGCGGGGATGGCGTGCACGATGTCGGTCACGCGGTAGCATTCCTGCGCCAGCGGCTCCTCCTCGCCCTCCTCGTCCTTCCCGCCACCGTCCTCTCCTTCCGCCGCTGATGAGGATCCTGCGGGCGAGGCATCGGATGGCCGCGGCCGGACGTGCGACCGGACGGTGTCGGGGAGGGTGGGCGGCGGGGTGAGCGAGGACGGGGGGATCGGCTCGTACGCCGACATGTGCGGGTCGCAGCTGAGGAAGAAGGCGCGGTCCGAGAGCATGGCGAGGGCTTGGGCGGTGGTGGTGCCCGCGGGGAGCGGGGTGGTGTGGGAGAGGGTGGCGGTTGTGCTGAGGACTTTTGGGAAAGGGGGAATTAGCTGGTGTTGGGCTTGAAGGGAGGAGGGGGGGCATACAGGAAGCCATTTTGGTGGGTGGTGGTGGTGGTGATGTTTTGATTTGCGGGGGACTCAGGGGTTAGGTTGCCCTGTTGGTTTCTTTGTTTTGTTGCTCTGTACTTTGTCAACTCCCCAACTGCCGGTAAAGTAAATAAATGTCAAAAGTTTGGTAAAAGGGAGCGCCACAGCACACAGACTCGGGCGCCGCAATTATTTATTCTTCTCTCGGCCTTCTGCGCCCCCCGGTTGTCCGAAAAGCTGGGGGCGATCTGATACAGATGAGGTCTCGACTTGGGCCTGACATCGACAAGGACAAGGCCTAAGCTCATTTAGCTCAAGTCCTGCCACCGAGCAGCGCTGTCATTGGGCTAACTCCAGCGCCGACTCACGTAATCCCGTCACCAACAGCATCAAAATGGGGAGGGGAAGAGGTGAAACCCCCCAAGTACCGCTAGGGGTAGCAGTATATGGGTTTGGGGGAGTGATAGCAGAACCATGTTCAAAAGGAAGACAACCTCTGGCGTGCCAGTCGACGTCATGCTGCATCTGCATGTGATTGAGGTGCGTTTGGGGTGGCATCGGGGAAGAGAAAGGGTTAGGGTTATCCGTGAGACCCAGAAATTCCGTCGTATGAGCCGACCTCGAACTTTGAAGCCGACAATGCACACCAGAGCTGCGACTCAACAGCTCTGCGTCCACCCCGCCGCCAGCACAATGGATTTAGTGCTCAGGGGACGAGCGGCGTATGTGTGCCGGAGCTGCACCCAGCGCGTCCAGCAACAAGCGCTGCAACTTCGGCGGCGAACATTTGCGACCTCGGCGGCGGCACAACCCGACATCTACGATGTGGTGTGTGTTGGAGGTGGCCCTGCTGGCCTGAGTTTGTTGACGGCGTTGCGTGAGTGTCTACTGCCCTGTCTATGACCATTTGTTCCGGAAATTGGCTCTGACAATTGTCTCTCTCCTCCTCAGGCGCCAACCCCGTCACGTCGCACCTCCGCATCGCCCTCGTCGAGGCCCAGGACCTGGCCAAGGTCCGCTCGTGGAAGCTGCCCCCGGACAGGTTCTCGAACCGATGCAGCTCGTTAACTCCCTCTTCGGTGCAATTTCTCGACCAAATCGGCGCATGGAGCCACTTGGAGCGCGACAGAGTCCAGGCATACCAGGAGATGCAGGTCTGGGATGGCGTGACCGGCGCGCGCATCGAGTTCGACTGGGCGCCAGGAGCCGACCCCGCAGCTGGAACCACCATCGCCTACATGAACGAGAACCTAAACCTCACGTCCGGCCTGCTGAAACGTTTGGAGGAGTTGGGTGGCGTGTCCATGTTTGGCAACGCCAAGGTCGAGAGCATATCGTACGGCGAGGAGACCGAGGAGGTCGATCTGCGCGAGTGGCCTGTCGTCCACCTGGCCGGAGGCAAGCAGCTGTCCGCCCGGTTGCTCGTCGGTGCCGACGGCGCCAACAGCCCCGTGCGCTCGTTCGCCGGCATCGAGGCTCGTGGCTGGGACTACAACCGCCACGGCGTCGTTGCCACCGTGGAGCTGGAGGGTGAGGGCTGGGGCGGAGACTACACCAAGATTGCCTACCAGCGATTCCTCCCCACGGGCCCTGTGGCGATGCTCCCGCTTCCGGGAAATTACTCGACTCTTGTATGGTCGACTACGCCCGGAAATGCCTCGCTTCTTAAGAGCTTGTCGGCCAAGGACTTCACGGCCATGGTCAACGCCGCCTTCCGACTGAGCCCCACAGACTTGGAGTACATGCATAAGCAGGAGTCGGGCCAGGCCGATGAATACTCGTGGAGACTTGAGCATACCCCCTTTGACTCTCGGGCTGTCCCACAGACGGTCACGGGTGTCCAGGAAGGCACCGTCGCCTCCTTCCCCCTCAAGCTGCGGCACGCCGACACCTACATCGGGGAGCGTGTGGCCCTCGTTGGCGATGCCGCCCACACCATTCACCCCCTCGCCGGCCAGGGCCTGAACCAGGGCCAGGGTGACGTGCAGAGCCTCGCCAAGACCATCGAATACGCCGTCAGCCACGGGCAGGATATCGGCGTCGCCATGTCCCTCGAGCCCTATGTCTCTGAGCGCTATGCTGCAAACCACCTGCTGCTTGGCGTCTGCGACAAACTCCACAAGCTCTACTCGGTGGGCAGCGGGCCGCTGGTGCCGCTGCGGTCGGTCGGCCTGAGCGCCGTCAACGCCCTGGGGCCGCTCAAGACCTTTTTCATGAACCAGGCTGCCGGAAACGGGATTAAGGTCTTTTGAGCGCCGCGTCGCTCATGCTCCACCTTGCCGCGTGGACCTGTCCTACTCTCCCGCCCGTGTTGTACAAATATTGTTTGCACCATGTATCATACCTCGTTTCCCCAGAATAAGCCGGGTTTTGGGGAAATCAGCTGGAATAGTGTCCTCCAGAAGGGCCTTGATGGGGGATTCTGAAACGCTGCCTCCCGGCTTCTCCCGGGCATCGACATTGTGCGAGGTGGCCGTGATGAGTTGTCACGATCCGCCAGTAGGGACAGAATATGCTCCTAGATGGGATTGCCCATCTCCCCTCTGCCCGCTGCCCTCTCCGCCTCTTCCCTTGTGCTTGACGTCGGCGTTCCCGTCTCGCTTGTCGAGATATCCAGCTGTTGATTATGTCAGACCTCGCAGTGTCCCCTGTTTGCGAGTTGCTCCTCGGCGATGGGCTCGCTAGCCGGAAAGTAAAACAAGTCGCCCACGGCAGCGCCATGGCAGAGGGTATTCATCTTGAGTCCAACATCGGCTGCCTTCTGGCTCCACCCGGCCGCTCCCGCCGGCGAGGTTGGGGCTCACACAAAGATGGGTGTGCTTTCAGCTCGCCCGTCACCGGGCCCGCCGGCCTGTGGAGAGGCCAGCCTACCATCCTATTCTCCGTCCCAAGTCGGTTTATTGTGTGATCTGGGGCAGCAGCCCGAACAATAGCGACCTCAAAGGGTTTCTGGCTCTGAATAGCTGCCCCGGTGCGCTATGCAACCGGTTCCTTCACCTGATCAGACGCCGTCCTTGCCCCGGGTCGCCATGATATCCTGCTTTTATATCTCGCCTCCCCCAACTTCCTCCCCAACAACCTCGACCCTCTTCCACCCATCTGCCTCACCCTCCCCACCATCCACTTTCTTTTCTCTCAGCCACAACCAACTGGTCAGGTCTCACCATCCCCAGTGCATGGCCAACCACCGCCAACCGAGAGTAAGACAGCCCGGCCAAGCAGAACCGCCCTCCCGCTCGCCCGCCCGTCTGTTTGGGTCGTCCCCGGAAGCAACCAAGCAAATCGGCTTCTTCCTCTCGGCGTGTGGGGAGAGAGCCGGAAGCGCGCCGCCGCCTGAGCACGTTTTGTTGGCGGTTCCCTGGAGCAAGGTACGTTTCGCTGTGTAACAAGAAACACAAACATGGCCTGGAGTGGGCACGTTCCTGCATCCTTGTTTCCCCTCGGGCTGCCCCCCTTTCCTCCTTTGTTTTGCTTTCTGGGTTTTGAGTTAGCTTGGGGTTGTATACTCTGCACTCCTTCCGTGACTTGGGCCCTTTGTTGGCGGGTTGACGAACTGGTCATCTGCCTGCCCCGGGTTATTGTGTACAAATCCCCCCTATTCCCATCACTTGGCGCCCACTCCTGCCTCGTCAATGACTACAACAATGTAGAATGCGAGGACTGAATAGCCATTATTGTTTTCCTCCCCCTCAGGTATTTCTCGTCTCGGGAGCTCGGCCTGAAAGAGCCCCTTCCTCTTTCTTGCTCCCTGTTTTCATGCTTCTCACACCCTCCCTCAACTTCCCATAACTAACCCCGACCCCCCTCGAAGCACCATCCTTCAAGAAACAAACTGAGACTCGAACGATACGCACCGCCCTCCAATCCCTAAACATCAAGAACAAGCGCCATGTGCTACAACGAGTTCATCGCCTACCAGTGCGGCCATCGCTCCATGGGCGTGGTGCGGCCCTGCCCCCTGACCACGGCCGGCCACAACTTTCCCGTCTGCGGCGCCCCTCCCGACAAGCCTCACTATGCCGAGACCATGTGCGCCGCCTGCGAGCGCCAGCTGCACTCCCGCTGGGTCCTCATCCGAGAGTGGGAGCACCGCTGGCTCCACGAGCGCGGCGTCTGCGGCTGTGAGGTCGCCTTCCCCGGCCTCTTGACCACTCCCCGCGTCATTGGGGACGCTACTCCAGCTGCTGATATTGCTCCTGTTCCTTCGACCCCGGGAGCGGCCACTCCTCGGACTGCCATTGACGATGGCGAATGGTCGAAGCCGAAGGCCATCGCCGCTACTGGAGAGGACTCAGCCGACAAGGAACAGCAGGAAACGGCCCAGGGTGATGCCCGCGTGCCGGCCCTCTTTTCCGAGGCGGTTACTGAGACAGGAGAGCGCCGCGTGACGGTTCGTTTGTCGAGCCTGTACGCGGCCGAGTGGCAGGCCGATCACCGCGCCTTGCACGACGCCGGGAAGTGCAACTGCAAGACCACCTTTACTCCCTTTCAGCCACAGATCTCCGACAACGAGCTGACTCCTGAAGATCGGGAGACTCTCCTCCGCTGGCGCGAGAAGGAGGAGGCCGAGGAGGAGACCGAGAAGCCCAGCAGTCCTGACGTCGCTGGTCAGGGGGACGAGACGATGAAGCGAATCGCCGACATCGAGAAGGCCTTCGGCAAGTTCGAGGTGGGTGATGAGCCGCCCAAGGTTAAGCTCCCTCGGCTCGCCAAAACGACCTCGCCTCCCACGGAGCCCAAAGCAATGGAAACGAGGGAGCAGGGTCAGGACTGGGCTCAGGGGCAGCACAGCCGGCAGCATCACAACCAGCGCTTCGATAACCGACGACATGGCGGCGTCGTTTCAAGCCCATCACCTCCAACCCAGCCGGCGCATCCGCTCACCCCCACCCGCGGTCAGCTCGTCCTCGCCTCATCCATCCAAGCGCCCTACAGCCCGCCGAGCCCAAACTACCCCTACCCATACCACTACCCGCATCCCTACCAACCCGGCCCGGCGTTCTCCCACCACACCATTCCAGCCCCTGGTTACCACTACCCCGAGCACGCGCACGCCTACTACAATACCCACCCGCATTCCCACGCCCACTCCCACCCGCACTCCCTCACCCCGGCCTACCCCCCCTACGCCACGCCCGCAACCTACACCGACACCATCCCGCAAGGCGCCCACCCCTGGACGGCCGCGCCCCAGCCCACCACCGCCAACAGCAACATGCCCTGGATAGCCCACGGCCCCGGCCCGTACCGCACCCCAGGGTTCGCCTACCCAGCCACCGCCGCCGGTGCCGGCCCAGCGACACCAAGCCACGACCACCACGGCGAAGGGAAGTACCATCATCTCCTCCTTCCCCCGCCGGCGATTACCTCCACGGGGGTTGATCAGCATGGCGATTCCATCGAGGAGCAGAGCAAGGGAGAGAGGTTGGACAAGGGAAAGGGAAAGACGGAGGAGAGCCGCAGCCCCAAGGACAAGGGCAAAGAGACAACCTCACCCCTCCCCCTCTGCGGCGTGCCCATCGGCGCCGGACCCGAAGGCACCTCCCACCTTCCCCCGTGGGGCGAGTGTCCCCTGCGCCGGGATCTGGGGGCGCTTGCTCTTACGATGGGTGAAGCGGAGAGTGGAGGCGCGGAGGGACATGCGGGGGAGAAGACGCCCGTGGTGATGGGGGGCTTGGAGACAAGTGTGGAAGAGACTGGGGCCGAGAGCAATGAACTGCAAATTCAGAGCGAGGGCGAGGCAGAGTTCGGAGTCGCGCGGACAGACGGCGCGGACGGAGATGCCAGCGACGGCGGCCGCAGGCTCTTCCCGCCGACGCCGCCGCGCCGCCGGCACTCGGCCGCGACTTGACTCGATCCACTTACGCGCGTAAGTCATCTTCCCCCTCTCTTCTGCGAGGTCGTTCAACACAGGACACCACTAACCACCACCACACAGGCCAACACGTGTCCGAGAAATATTGTAAAGATATTTACGTCTTCGTTGCCAGGGCCTACAGCAAGCAAGCAAGGCAAAGGCAAGGAGGCAAAGGGCCAACATGGACAAGGGAAAAGGGGGAAGAAGGAGAGAGGGCGATGGGGGTACACGACTCTGCACCACGACCAGACAGCAACACAACCACCCCCAGCCCAATTCGAAGACCATGATTTCCCGCCAAGCAGCCCATCCGCCCGCCCGCCCCTGGCTTATGATACAAGCATTTACAAACGGAAAAGAGGGGGGGGATCTCGACGGCAGAAAAAGAACGAGCGTTTTCGTCCCCCTCCATGCATGCATGCGACCTTCACCACCACCAACATCACCTCTACCCGCCCTCCCTCGCCCAAACCGGCCTGGCCACCTCACCTCTGAAGACAGGAGCAAGGACAGGCGAAGAGGACAAAGAAACTTCTATCGATCTATGCATGCATTTGCATTCGCCCTCGCGGGGAAGGATGAGGAGGAGGAACTACCCTGCGCCAGGACAGCCCGGCACACCACCACGCGCGCTGCTTTTCCCCCTTCGTCGATCCCCTCACTCGTCCGCGATGATTTTCCCAGCCAGCCTTGAGAGAAACCAACAACCCAACCGACCAACCCTTCTTTGGAACACTTCCTCCCAACGGTTTCCCAGACTCTGCTTTACCGATCAACCTCGCCTATCGCATCCGTCAGCATCGCAAATCACAAGACAGCAAAAAAGCCGCCGGCCCAGAAAATCCAGAAAAAGGGGAAACGACAAAAAAAAAGGGGGGAGGGAAGCACGACTCACCAAACACCAGATCCATGGTGCCAATGACAGCGACGGCGTCAGCCAGCAGATGCCCCCTGCAGACGTGGTCGAAGCCACCGAGGTGGGCGAAGCCGGGTGCGCGGATGTGGACGCGGTAGGGGCGCTCGCTGCCGTCCGAGACGACGTACACGCCCATCTCGCCCTTGGGGGCCTCGATGGCCGAGTACGTGTCGCCGGGGGGCACAGCGTAGCCCTTGGTGTAGAGGAGGAAGTGGTGGATGAGGGCCTCCATGTTCTCCTTCATGGCTGCGCGGGGCGGGGGCGAGATCTTGTAGTCCTCGACGCGGGTGGGGCCGGCGGGCATCTTGTTGAGGCACTGGTGGATGATGCGCAGCGACTGGCGGAACTCCTCCATGCGGCAGAGGTAGCGGTCGTAGCAGTCGCCGTTGACGCCGACGGGCACGTCGAACTCGACCTGGTCGTAAGCGTCGTACGGCGCGCTCTTGCGGATGTCCCACGGCACGCCGGACCCGCGCAGCATGACGCCCGTGAAGGACAGGTTGAGGGCGTCGGCGGCCGACACGACGCCGACACCCTTGAGGCGGTTGATCCAGATGCGATTGTCCGTCAGCATCTCCTCGGTCTCGTCGATGCGGTCGCCGAACTGCGTCGCCCACTGGTAGATGTCGTCGAGCAGGCCCATGGGGATGTCCTGGTGCACGCCGCCGGGGCGGACGTAGGCGGCGTGGAGACGGGCGCCCGACACGCGCTCGTAGAATTCCTGGGACACGATGTACATTAGCTTTGCGCTCTATTGCCCTCCTCGTCTTTGCCCTTTCAAGAATCGACGGCCTTGGTCTTTGGCGCCACCCCTGACTTGACGTGGATGCCCCCCCTCACTCCTTCCCCCCGTGACGTATGGGATGCGCCATAAAAGCACTCACCATCAGCTTCTCTCGCTCCTCGAAACCCCACAGGAAGGGCGTCAGGGCGCCAACGTCCATGGCGTGGGAGAGGACGGACATGAGGTGGTTGAGGACGCGGGTGATCTCGCCGAACAGGGTGCGGATGAACTTTGCGCGCTCGGGGATCTCGATGTTGAGCAGCTTCTCGACGGCCAGGGCGAAACATTGCTCGTTGGTCATCATGGAGACGTAGTCGAGGCGGTCAAAGTAGGGCAGGGCCTGCAGGTACGTCTTGTACTCGCACAGCTTTTCGGTGCCGCGGTGCAGCAGGCCGACGTGGGGGTCGCAGCGGATGATCTCCTCGCCGTTGAGCTCGAGGATGAGACGGAGCACACCGTGGGCGGCAGGATGCTGGGGACCAAAGTTAACCGTGTAGTGGCGCACCTTGCGGTCCTCGACCGACGAGTCGCGGGATTTTTTCGTGGCGCTGACATCGCGGGCAGACAGGCTCGAGTCGACGTCGTATGGGTCGGCGGAGGGGGCGAAGTCCTCGCCCGTCGGGATCAGGCGGGTGCGCTGGTACTCCTGGGGCTCGGCGTAGCGGCGGAGGACCGAGGCGGAAAAGGCGCGGGCGGGCTGTGAGATAAAGAGCGAGCTGGAGAGGGCCGGTGATGATCGCGGACGGGCGGTGCTGCACAGCCGCTTGGCGCTGCGGCCGGCGAGCCGGGACAGCGTCGCCGACATGGTCGTGGCGTGGTCGAGGTCGGGGTCGGGGTCGGGGCTGGAGCGGAGAGACGGTCGCTGAGGAGGAAGGGGCGAGACGGAGAGCGGACCTGCCGGGAGGGCTCTCCAGTGTTGCGGCCTCGTCTCCGGCGTCAATGGCTGGCACGGGGAGTGTCTGGTGTTGAGCACTCGGTCACACTCAAGCACCTCGAGGTCGAGTGCTGCTGGTGCTGCTGGTGGGGAGCATGGGCCTTTTCGGCGCTGCTTGAGCCACTTGCTGCACAGTGGCCACTCGCCAAGCTCAATTGCTCAACGACACGGCCCACTCCTTCCAGCTCCTGATTGGGCGGCGCCGACGTGGGGATCAATCCGAGAGAAGCCTCCAATGCGCTTTATGCCTCGTCCTATTGGCTGCGAGTTCAAGGTTGACGAGAGCTTCAGAGCACCACAAAGAGCACCACTTGCGGGCTATGGGCAGTCATGAATCTTGCAGTCTACGGCATAGTGATACAAAGTTGTATGGTGTCTCTTGCAAGCCAAAGCTGTTTTCCACTCAGGCCAATTGATGCCTCAGCTGGACGGGAAGCTCGAACGAGGGCTGGAACAGCTCAAGAGAGTGCAAAACTGAAAGTACACGCCCGGCGACGGTTAGATGCAGATCAGCCTCTCGTACCTATCATACAACCCTTGACCGTCATTAATTCAGGTTAAGCCGACTTAATGGTGTCATGGTCACTCCCTCTGTGGAGCACAGGCCGTCAACTCGTCCTGGTGGACCTCCAAAGGCGGTCAAAATTTCCCCGCGATAAGTGGAAAAATTCTGCCGTTGCCTGGTGAGCTCGCCTCCAAGAATTAAATTCCATGCGCGCCAGCAAACGCCTCGAGCGACAACCCCACTACCTACATAGCCAAACTCGACACAATGCCTCACAAACCCCCAACAAAAGAAGAGCTGGAGCGGCGAAAGGTGCGATTTTTCTGTCTTGCGCCTCAGCTCACTGGTACCCGCAACTAACTTCCTTCCTCCCTCTCACCTCCAGATCGTCGGCATCCACGAAGAGACAGTCAGAGATGTCACGTCCACCGACTTCCCCGGCCACTACCCGGGCGAGGAGCACAGCTGGGATATTGATGCCTTCCGCCGGGGCTTCCGCGTTGAGTTCCACCAGAATGCCCCCTTCGAGGCTTCCTTCTCCCTGATCGGCGTCGACGCCTCCATCGCCAACGCCTTCCGCCGGATCATGATCGCCGACATCCCCACCCTCGCCATCGAGACCGTCTTCATCAACAACAACACCTCCGTAATCCAGGACGAGGTCCTCTCCCACAGGCTAGGCCTGATCCCGTTCAAGGCCGGCCACGAGGGGCTGCACAAATTCCTCAAGTGGTGGCGCAAGCCGACCGACGAGTCGCAGATCAACAACAGCTACTTCGACTTCAACACGGTGTCCCTGCGCCTCGAGGTCAAGTGCGAGCACAACGAGGCCGCCTCGCCCAACGAGACGGACCCCAAGAAGCTCTACCACCATGCCCACGTCTACGCCAGCGACATTGAGTTCTGCCCCGTCGGCCGCCAGGACAAGTACTTCTCGGGCGCCGACTCCATCGCCCCCGTCAACCCGGACATCCTGATCGCCAAGCTGCGGCCCGGCCAGGAGATCTCGCTGTCGATGCACATGCACAAGGGCGTCGGCTCCGACCACGCCAAGTTCTCCCCCGTCGCCACTGCCTCGTACCGCCTGATGCCCGTCATCCGCATCGACCGCCCCATCTTGGGCGCCGACGCCGAAATGTTCGCCCGCTGCTTCCCGCCCGGCGTCATCGCCATCGACAAGGTGTCCCACAAGGAGGCCGCCCAGAAGGGCAGCGGCTACGAGGGCCACGAGGGCGAGGCCAAGGCCGTCGTCGCCGACCCCATGCGCGACACCGTCAGCAGGGAGTGCCTGCGTCACGCCGAGTTCAAGGACAAGGTCACCCTCGGCCGCAGGCGCGACCACTTTATCTACCTGGTCGAGAGCGCCGGCCAGTGGCAGAGCGACGCCATCTTCCTCGAGGCCGTCGCCCACCTCAAGAAGCGCGCCCAGGACCTCGAGAAGCAGGTCGTCAACATGGTCAGGTAGACGGCAGAGAGAGAGATACAGGGGGATATAATGTCTATGTTGGTGCAGCGGCGGCACTTGGCGAGGTTGGGTACAATACCTCTTTTTTGTCTTTTCTCTCTCTCTCTGTCTGCGTGTATCTTCATCAACATGGGCTTGGCGTCTCGGAACGGAAGGGTGCTTGGTTGTTAAAATGGGGGCGGCGGTGGGGTGTTTATTGGCAATTTGTCTGCTTGGTTTTGCCATTTGCACGTGGACTGGTCATGCCGGGGGAATAGAAAGTCTTTTCTACCTGTCAGCTCTGGTTGCTGCCCGCGTCTAAAAGCCCATCTGTATAACCATGTGCGGCGGGTATCCCCAGCCCGTCAATCACCAGCAACTCCCGCTGCGCTTCATCTCGTCGTAGTATCTGACCATTTTTCGCCTCCCTGCGCCCTGACGCCTTGCCGAAATGCCAATGCGAAAAAACCCCAGCAAAAACAAATCATAAAAGCAAACCCAAACATGTAGCAGCTACTGCCTCTTGTCCTTGGGGAACTCGAGCTTGAAAGTAAACAGCACCGTCGCAAACGCCGGATCCGTCACGCCCACCTCCTGGCCGTGGTCCAGCCCCAGCTCGGCGAGCGTCTTATCCAGGTTCGGGCGCGTCTGCTCCTCCAGGCTGGGCGGCGACTGCATGTACAGCGTCTTGCCCGCGGCGCGCACGCTCGGGCGCCGCAGCTGCGCCTCGGGCAGCGCGGCGAGCGAGTCGAGCAGCTCGCGCAGCGTCCAGGCCGGGTCGGCTGGCAAAGCGCGTGCGGTTTGGCCACACACGGGACAGTCGGGTTTGCGCTCGGCGGAGAAGGTGTAGGTGTAGATGGCATCGTCGCCCGTGTACATCATGTAGTTGTCGAGGCCTTGGCCGAGGAAGGGGGCGCTGTCCGAGGCCATCTTGACGGCCTCGTTGCAGCAGGCGGCGGCGATGACGCTGTTGGTGGAGGCGATGGCCGGGATGATGTTCTTGATGACGCCCTGCGTGAGGGCGTAGGTGACGCCGGGGATGCCGAACTCCTGGGCGCGGGTGAGCGCCTTCTGGTACAGCCAGCCGACGTGCTCCGGGTCGTCCTTGTCAAGCTGCGGGAAGGGCTTGGCCTCGTCCCAGGCGATGACGTGGGCCCACTCGATGCAGTGCTCGGGCTGGCGCGGGATGCTGGCGAGGGTGCAGAGGGGCACGGCGGCGCGCGGCGCGTGCATGTTGAGCTGGCACTCGATGCAGGAGGTCATGGTCGGCAGGATGACGCGGGCCTGGCCCTTGAAGCCCTCGGTGCCGCCGTCGATGAGGGGCTTGAAGCTGTCCTCAGCCTCGGCGTCGACCATGTTGACGAGCATGGCGTTGATCCAGCGGCGGGCCTCGATGCTGTCGAGCCCGCACACGACCAGCTGGAACTGCATGTAGAAGTCCTCGTCAAAGTCCTGGATCCGGTTGTTGTGCGGCGTGATCTTGACGCCCTTGACGCGCTTCTCGACGAAGCGCGCGGCCACCTCGGCCTTGGACTTGCCGACGTCTTCCTGGCGGAAGAGGAACTGGCGGTTGAGGTTGGAGATGTCGATAGTGTCCATGTCGATGACGTGGATGTCTTTGAACCCGGAGAGCGCAAGGTTCTTGAGGATCTCACAGCCCAGGCCACCGGCACCGATGACCAGGATCCGCATGGATTCCATGGCGGCAGCAATACCCTCGCCGCTGAAGTCGGGCTTCGTCAAAGGACCCGGGCGGGTCCGGACCCTGTTGAGGTAGGTCCATCGTTCCGGCTCAGACGCAGGGTATACTGTGGTGGAGGCCATGTCGGCGCGGGCTCGTCGATTCGGCCGGGTTGGGAGGGGAGAGGGGGTGTCGGCGAGGGGTTGGGGCGGGTTGGCGCAGGCGGTTGTTGCTTGTTGCTGGAGTGAGAGGAGAGACCGAGGCAGGAGGAGGAGAGCTCGCTGCCTGTTGGTGATCAGTCCCTGGGCTTCCATTATCGCAACCAACCCCGCTCTTATCTTAGCGCATTTGGACCCCTGGTGAAGCTTGGCATCGAGCAAGCTCCCCCAAACATCCAACACCTCCACATGCCAGAGACGACATGGAGTTCGGCCTGGGAGGTGCGTGAGGTCAGAGAGATGCTCTAAAACTTGTTGCCACTCTCTAGTGTGCTGTGGAAGCCTCGCCAGGAACACCAGGATTACAGGGGCCCGGAGACATGATTCTCTGCTCCTCAAGCTCCCCAAGCTCCCCAAGCACCCGCCCTGAGACTCTGCGTCAGCGCCTGCCGCAGCCTGCAGCAGCCTGCTGTTCGAGTCCCAATACACTCAACCCGCCAGAGGACTGTGACTACCCGGTGGCCTGGAGATTCCCAAAAAAATTATTGGGCATCAAAGATCTGTCCCGGCCCACTTGTCATTGCCCAGAATGGACGAGCTGCTGAGACCCTCGAGCATCGTCCGCACTACCAAGAGCGAGGCAGAGCCTGGCTTCTTGCTCGAGCTGAGCACGTCTGCAGGCAACCAGCACAGCATCAAGGAGCGTCAACCCAAACCCGCGCACAAAACTCCAACCACTCCAGCAGATGCCCTCGAGATCCTCAAGACCGAACCAGACTACGACTCGCTCATTTCCGCCCTGGCCTTTCTTTCACGCCACGAGGCACCCGGCTCTTCCCTTACGAGCATCAAGCAGCCCAGTCCCCTGAGCGCCCAGCTCGTCCAGGTTCTCGTCTCCGAGATCGTGCCGAACTACTGGGCACTGCTTATCGAAGATGCCGACCAACCCAAGACATCCGCCCTGAGGCTGCTTCTGTATTGTCTCTCGAGCATCACGGGTGTCAACGCCATCCTCGTCCGTCTCAAGGCCCTGACCGCGGAAGCCAAGTCCGAAGCTGCGGCCAAGGCCAGGCGGCCTGATATTGCTCTCGGCCTGGGAATCCTCCTGGACCTGCTCTGCCGTCTCCTCCAAGGCGACGGCTGGCTCTTGGAGGCGTTCCGGCTTGCCACCTCGGGGCATGACGGCCCCGCAAGGGCCCGGCCTAGGCTACAGGAGATTGTCGCAACATTTGGCGGCGGGCGTATTGTTTCGCTGGCTGCCGAGGCCGACGAGATTGTCAAATCCGACGCCCCAAGCAAACAGGCTGGCGATATCTGGCCTGCCGACTCGTTGCAGTACACCCAATGGCTGGGCCGCAATACTGCGAAGCTGGCCTCAGATCCGTCGAACGACGAGGCAAAGGCTACATCTGACTTGTTTGCCAAAGCCCTGCGCCTTGGGCATCCAGGTAGAATTTCGCCTATCCTGCTCTATTGACCAGACAAAGGGCTAATATGTGTCAGATGCATTGATCAAGCTTCTGCTGTCGGAGCTTGTTGTCACACCAAGAGCAGACCCTGCCGTCTTTGGCACCTTGTTGGGACACCTCGCTCAGACTGAACAACGCAGGGTTCTGTTTTCAGTGCTCAAGATATTCTCCGCCGAGCACCTGGACCGGCTCGGCCGCTGCGAATCCGAGGACAGCAAGCCCCTGATATCTGCAGTTGCAGGGGCGCTCAACGGCATCCGTGGCTCGAACGATAATGCAACCAAGCACTTTGTGGAGTGGCTGACCGGCTCCTCGGGGGCTGGGCTTGGGGAAGGCATCGGCATCCGGCGGGCCGTTCTGGCAGCCATCTCTCAAAGCAAGGACAACATTGTGGCAGTCCTTGAGAAGAGCCTCGCTCAGTTCGGGGACCAGCTGTATATCAAGCACTCTCCGATATTACAGCAAGAAGGTTGGTACCCCAATCACCGTTGCTACAACAGCAGCTAACTTTCCACCAGCCCATGCGCAGGTTCTGCTCTTGAGCGCCGGATACGTGCACAGGAAATCCCCTATCAAACTGGCGATGCTTTTGCGGTCCAGCATCTGGCTCAACACCATCTCAAATCGCCTGAGGGCGCCGCAGCAGAAAGCCAGGATTCTTGGCATGGTCGTCGGCGAGGCTCTTTCCGGCCTTGTCGACAAAGGGGACAAGCGGCTCAACTTCAAGATGGAGGAAACAGATGAGGAAGAAGGTGCCTGGTACAAGGGATTGACTGAAATCTCGGATGACATTGGACCCCTGGATTTCTTGTTCAAGCCTCGGGTTGACAGTCCGAAGCGGAAGCGTCAACCAAAGCTCGTGCAGCGGCCAGTGACGGCTCAGCTTCCACCAACCGGCTTTATCATCGAGGAGCTCAGCGACGAAGAGGCGCCCGAAGAAGACGACATCGTTCCGTATGCGAAGCCGGACTCGGATCCGGAAGATTCAGACGAGGATGCGACGTTGGTTACGCGCAACAAGCCGAAAGCCCCAGTCTATATCAGGGACTTGATCAAGTACCTTCGAGACACGGAGAGCTATGACCACCAGAAACTAGCTCTGACCACGACACCGACGCTGATTCGACGAAAGGCCGACTACGGAACCGAAGTGTCGGAGCACGCCGAAGAGCTCGCCTCGTTGCTGGTCGGCCTCAGTGATAAGTTCGAGCTGGAGAACTTTGAGGAGCTCAGAGTTCAGGGCATGATCGCCATCGCTGTCGCCAAGCCAGAAAAAATGGGCCAGTGGTTTGCAAAAACTTTCTTTGATGGGGACTACTCAGTCTCTCAACGAGCATCGATCTTAGTTGTCCTCGGCATCAGTGCCCGCGAGCTGGCCGGCTTTGAGACTTCGGACTATTCCGCCGCCGCAGCGTTCCCCTCCAAGACTCTCCCGGAACGTGTCGAACGGCTCTATATCAGCAACAACCCGGCATACACCCAGCCATCCTCTGCGCTCAAACCACTCCCCCCGAATGCGCTCGACAATATCGTCACCTCCCTCACCTCGGCCTTCCTCGCCCCAATGGCCGCCAGCGCAGCCGACGCCGCCACCGGACCGGACGTCCTCAAACTCTCCACCTTCTCTTCCCGCCTCGAACAAAGCAAAGAAACCCAAGACCAACAACTGCACCCCAACCCCAAAATTAAATACACCCCCCACAACAAAACCCGTGTCCGCATAATCCCCAACAAAACCGCCCACCTCCTCGCCACCTTCTTCTTCTCCCCCCTCACCGCTCGCTTCCAAGCCGCCCTGCACAGCTCCTCGCGCGCCAACCAAACAATCCTCTTCCACCCACACCTGCTAGCGCTCTACCTCAAGACTCTCGCCCTCCTGCTCCACGCGGCCGGCCCCAGCACACTGGCGCTGCCGCAACTGACGGCCGACTTCTGGCGCCTGCTCCTGGGCACGGCGGTGCGCGCGCGCGCGGTGGGCGACCTGCCCGTCACACAGGCGGTGCTGTTCGGGTTCGCGGCGCTGCTGGACGTGAACGAGAACCGCATGAGGGAGGTGTGCGAAGAGCTGGGGCGGGAGGTGGTCGAGGCGCAGGAGTGGGTGGCGGGGGTGTTTGCGGGGTTGAGGGGGGGTGATGAGGGCGGGGAGGAGGAGAGGGTGAGGGTGCTGGCTGCCGGGGTGTTGGTGAGATTGAGGGAGGGGGTGGAGAAGTGGAGGATGGTGTTGGTGGGGGATTTGATTGGGTTTGGGTGAGGGGAGGGTTGAGAGGATTTGTCTTGTCGATGGAGATGGCGTGAACTCACTGTCAGCTTAGAGTACTCATACCGTTGAGGGTAGAGCTGACGGTTTCTGATGTGCTCAACACTGGCCCCTTTTTCTTGTTTGTTGACCTGATGGTTACGTTCATGGGTGCCATGTGACTTGTGATCCTTCTGGACACGGTAGAAACAGCAAGTAGCTGTCTAGCACAGTTCAATCTCCTCGGACGGTATAGGGACGCCACCATACAAGTCAAGCCTTATCCAACTGTATCCCGGTTTTGCCAGTACGCTGCTCCCCTTCCGGCGGGGGATTTCCTTCCCTATCCCGGAGGAATCAGCAATCTTTCCCCCTGGTCACATCGGCAGCCAGGCCATATCAAGTGCCTTTACACAGGACCTCGATACATACGACCATATTCACAAGAAAGCTCGGGATCCCGTCCGCTCTCCCCTCGATAAACTTGTGAGAGCCAGACTAGTAGTTGAGTCGGTGACGACCAGCGAATCCCTGGTGCTGTATGTTTTTTTGGTGTTTTGTCAAATTTTTGTTCTCTTCGTTTATCCCCAAGGTCTGCAGGCAGCGTTGGCCGTACCCCCTTTTTTA